>JARDVA010067073.1:0-12019 GCA_030265315.1 Mopalia swanii
CAGCCTAAAGTCACTAAAAAGTGTCTAAAGCAACTTTAATAAAGTATATATCATGACAGATGATGACAAAAAAGATGATTCATTTTTTCAAGATGATGGCTTGTGGGAACAAGTTAAGGCCAGTGTTAAACCTTTAAAAAAAACACGTGGAAAAGAGCTTTTATCATTTGATCATCTCCAAAATATACCGCCTTGGGAAAAAAAAGGCGGTTTAGCTCCTTTTTCATTAAAGAATCTAAGAAAAACTGAAAAAAAGCAACTTTATTTATCCGGTAAAGAATTATATACAGGGGACCTATCGGAAATGGACGGCCGAAATGCCGAACGTTTACGTAAAGGGAAGCTCCATTTTGATGGACAGATTGATTTACATGGCTTTAAAGCCGAGCAAGCTTGGCATGCTCTTAAAAACTTTATTACATACTCCTATCATCACAACCGCCGATGTGTTCTTGTTGTAACAGGAAAAGGCTGGAAAGCAAAAGATCGTATTGGTGTATTACGCTCAAACACACCTAAATGGCTTAATGCTCCCGAAATCCGCCCTTTTATTTTGGGTTTTTCTCGTGCGCAGAGTAAAGATGGTGGAGAAGGTGCTTTTTATGTGATGATCAAAAGAAATCGGAGTAAAAAATGACCCCCTTAGGCGCACATCTTCGCCATTTAAGAGAAGAAAAAAACATCACATTAAAACAAATGTCTGAAGCTCTTGATGTTTCCGCAGCCTATCTTTCGGCCTTAGAGCATGGCTGGCGTGGTGTTCCACAATTGGTATTAATGCAGCAAATTTGTAATTTTTTTGGCCTTTGGGAAGAAGATGCTGAAAAATTCATAAAACTTGCTGAGATATCTGCCCCTAAAATCACAATTGATACCGGAGGCCTTAATCCAAAGGCAACTGAATTTATAAATATTCTCGCTAAAAATATTCATTTGTTAGATAATTATACCCTAGAATGGCTTATTCAAGAAATCGAAGGCCCCCAAAGACGTAAAAATAGCCGATATATGACCCCGCCTTCCGTTAGCCGTAAGCCTTTTCGGGATTTTAGTGATCAATAGAAAGAAACCTGAATGACCCAGATGATTAAAGTGCAAAATATCCAAATAGAAGAAAGTTGGAAAAATGTTTTAATATCCGAATTTTCCAAAGAATATTTTGCCAATATCAAAGCCGGCCTCATGGCTGATAAACAAAAAGGGCTTCATATATATCCACCAGGATCATTGATTTTTAATGCTTTTAATACAACCCCTTTTGATAAGGTAAAAATTGTTATTTTAGGACAAGACCCATATCA
Source organism: Mopalia swanii (assembly GCA_030265315.1). NCBI lineage: Eukaryota > Metazoa > Mollusca > Polyplacophora > Chitonida > Mopaliidae > Mopalia > Mopalia swanii. Next base: position 1,302 of record JARDVA010067073.1, read on the forward strand.
CCAGCCCAACCAAGCGATGGGACTCTCTTTCTCTGTTCCAAAAGATATACGTGTTCCGCCTTCTTTACGAAATATATATAAGGAGCTTGCACGCACTATTGATGATTTTGAAATCCCAAATCATGGAGATTTAACATCTTGGGCCGAACAAGGGGTTTTTTTACTTAATGCGGCTTTAACCGTTCGGCAAGGTCAAGCGGCAAGCCATGCCAAACTTGGATGGCAACAATTTACAGATGCGGTTATCCAGACATTATCGGATCACAAAGAAGGGCTTATTTTTATGCTTTGGGGGAATTTTGCCAAACAAAAAGCGACTCTCATTGATCATGATAAACATCACATATTAACGGCCATTCACCCTTCACCTTTAGCTGGCGGTGCCTTCATTGGCTGCGATCATTTTGCCAAGGCCAATGATATTTTTATTCAAAATGGCCATCAACCGATTCAATGGCAAATTTAAATATGTTTGAGCTGATATAAAAAAGTTAAACCTCCAATGATGAGTAAAAAAACCAAGTCAGAGAAAAAATAAAGATATAATAAGCTAATTGAAGCCATACAAAAACCTCTTTGGCTATCTTTCGCCATTTTCATAATATCTAACCCCTCCCCATAAATACTTTCAGCCCATATTCTTTATTAGGAACTTGTTGCAAAGTTTTTTAATTAAACGGGCTGCATATTGATTTATTCAAAAAATAAATTTGACAGTATAAAATGATAAGATATACTAGAGTTCATATTTCATTCAATGAAACAAGTTTTATTTTAAAGCTAGGAGATTATTAAATATGATGAATAATAAATTACGCATAACCGTTGCAGCAACATTATTTGCGATGGCCCCTTTTATGGCTCAAGCGAAGGATTATCCCCAAAAAGATATCACAATTGTTGTTCCTTTTGACCCAGGCGGAGCTGTTGATGTCACCTCACGTATTTTAGCCGAATATGCAAATAAAGAATTAGATGGCATACAGATGAAAATCCAAAACCGTGCGGGTGGTGGTGGCGTTGTTGGTCAAACAATGGTATCGAAATCAAAAAAAGATGGCTATACAATCCTTGCGATGACAAGCTCTGTTGTCACAAATCCAAAACTTAAAAAAGTTCAATATGAGGTTGCTGATTTTGCCCCTGTGGCCCTTTACACAATGGACCCTGAAGTTATCGCTGTTTCAAAAGACTCTCCATACCAAACAATTGAAGAATTTATGGCCGCAGCGAAAGAAAAAGAACTGAATATGACTTTAGCAGGCGTTGGTACATCCCATGATTTAGGGGCAAAGTCGCTTAAATTAAAAAATCCAGATTTAAAATTAAAATTGATTAATACAAAAAGTTTTAGTGAGCAATTACAAGCCGTTCTTGGCGGGCATGTTGATGGTGCTATTTGGCCTTTAGGGGAAGCAAAGTCTCATATGGATGCGGGCTCAATTCGTATTCTTGCTGTTGCCTCAACAGAAAGATTGGCTGATTTTCCTGATATTCCAACATGGAAAGAAAATAATCTGAATATTGATGAGTGGGTTACTTTTCGTGGATGGGCTGCTCCAGCGGGTGTTGATGATGAAGTTATTCAGTTTCTTTCTGATTTAATGAAAAAAATTAATGAAAACCCCGAATATATTCAAAAAATGAAAGCCCAAGGCTTCCCAATCGCCTATCAAGATGCCGCAGGTTATAAAGCTGTAATCAACAATTACGATATTTTAACAAATGAAGTGATTGAGGCCGGTAAAAAGTAATTCATCAAATAGGTTGAAATTTTAAAGAGAGTATAAGTTAGAGCCAAGCTTAAACTTATGCTCCAACTTTAATCAGGGAGGCTTTTTTTATGTTGCATCACCTTCAAAAGCTCGATTTTTTACTAGCTATAATTGTGATAATCTTTGGGGGATATTCTTTTTATACTTGTTTAAGTTTTGATGATCTCTCAAGAAGTTATCCTTTGTTTATCTCTGGGGTTATGGTGTGTATTGGTATTTGGATATTCATAGCATCGATCATGACAAATGATTCATCGGTACCGATGATATTTCCTTTTTTTGAAAAAGTCCGCAAGCCATTTATGCTTGCTGGGATTTATTTATTATGGGTAATTTCCTTACAATTTGGCATAGGATATTTGCTTGCTAGTGGCTTGGCCACCTTTGTTGTCCTTATTTTTATTGATGGATATAAACTGGTAACGTTACTTGCTTTTAGCTTTGTTCTTTCTGTTTTGATTTATGTTCTTTTTGGTGTGGTATTCGATATTCCCCTCCCCGAAGCCCAATGGCTATCAAAAATTTTAACAATGCTCGGAAAGGGGTAGCCATATGGATATGATCTTTCTTGGACTTCAAACACTCATGGATCCGATAGTTTTTTCGTTGCTTTTACTCGGGATTTTTTTTGGTCTTATCATTGGCTCAACGCCAGGGCTTAATGAAAATATTGCTTTTGCTATTTTTCTACCTTTTTCTTTTACCTTAGAGCCAACTTATGCGCTTGCCCTGATGATTGGTGTTTATTGTGCAACAGCCGTCGGCGGAGCAATACCCGCTATTATGATTAAGGTTCCGGGGACAGCATCAGCCGTTTTAACCTCCTTAGATGGTCATGCTATGGCCAAAAAAGGAAAAGCCAATACAGCCTTAAGTATTGCTATTTTCTCATCTGTTTTTGGTGGATTAACCAGTGCGCTTGTTTTATTATTTTTTACACCTATATTATCGAGCTTTGCTTTACGATTTGGCTATGTAGAAAATTTTTCCCTCATTTTTTTAGGGCTTTGCGCTGTAATTGGTATGTTGGGTAAAGATTATGCTAAAGGTATTTTAGCGGCTCTTATTGGCTTATTTGTTTCTTTTATTGGCTTAAGTATCAAAACAGGATATCCAAGATTTACTTTTAACTCTTATTATCTTTATGAAGGGGTCCCTTTTATACCCATATTAGTTGGGCTTTTTGGTATTTCTGCCGCCATTGAGCTAACAGAAGAAATTTTTACAGAGAAAAAAAAGAATGTAAAAGTTACATTGCCACCACAGATTGTTGGCTCCCTTATGATGCCCCTTTCTTTAGCTAAACGTTTATTGCCCACTTGGATAAATTCTGCCGCTATCGGCAATTTAATCGGCGTTTTACCCGGAGCCGGTATGATTATGGCGATTTACCTTGCTTATAGCCGAGCAGCAAGCCGTTATAAACCCAAAAAGGGTGAAGAACAATGGGGTGAAGGTGCACCAGAAGGTGTTGCTGCAGCCGAAACAGCCAATAACGCTGTTGTTGCAAGCTCTATGGTGCCACTTTTATCTTTAGGTATTCCTGGTAATTCGGTTTCGGCTTTATTTATTGGGGCTTTAATGTTTCATGGTATGGTGCCAGGGCCATTATTATTTAAAAATAATCCTGATATCGCATGGATGATTATTGTTTCTTTTATTTTTGCAAATATCTTTATGGCACCTTTTGCAATATTTGTTATTAAATATATATCGGGGCTAATTTATAAAATGCCCAAAACCCTTTTAATTCCAACAATTGCCCTTTTATGTTTAACCGGTAGCTATGCCGATGGAAATTCTCTTTTTAATATTTGGGTTGCCTTAATTGCCGGTATTTGTGGTTATTTATTTAACAAAGTCGGCATTCCACAAGCACCAATCATCCTTGCTTTGGTTTTAGGGAAAAAATTTGAAGAATCTTTATTAAACTCTTTGGATTTATCTGATGGAAGCTGGTTTATTTTTATTGACCCGATGCATCATCCCATTAGCTTAGTTTTAATGACCTTATCGGCTTTATTTATCATTTTACCACAAATTCAAAAATACAGAAAAAGTAAAGAAAAAATATGAAAAAACAATATAATAAATCAACAAAATTGATCCATCTATCCAGACCTAAATCGGATAAAGCTGCTCCTGTTAATCCTTCTCTTATGCGGGCAAGTACAATCTTGTTTCCGAATCATGAAGCTTGGATAAAGACAAGGAAGCAACGGCAAAAAGGCCGTGTTTTGAGTTATGGCGCAAGAGGAACAGAAACCCATTTTCAGTTGGAAGATTTAATTACCGATATGGAAGGAGGTGCCGGAGCACAGCTTTTTCCTACTGGGCTTGCCGCCCTTGCGGCTACGGTTTTAACTTTTGTTGGCCATGGTGATCATCTTATTATTACAGATGGTGTTTATGCACCCATACGTCACTTTTGTTTAAAGGCTGCCGATAAATTTGGTTTTCAAATAGATTTTGTTTATGCGGATGCTCGTGATATAGAAAAAAAAATCAAACAGAATACAAAGCTTATTCTTGCAGAATCTCCATCTTCTGTTCTTTATGAACTTATTGATATACCGAAACTTTCCAATATAACTCAATCGCACAATATCCCCTTAGCCGTTGATAATACATATGGTTCTGGTTATTTATATAATCCCATAAAATTGGGCGCGGATATATCGATTATTGCCGCAACAAAATATTTAGGCGGGCATTCTGATATTGTGATGGGTATTGTAACGGCCAATGAAAAGCTTTATCCAAAAATAAAAGATTTTTCAGAAAGTTTTGGGCTCACAACAAGCCCCGATGATGCCTATATGATTTTAAGGGGAATAAGAACATTACCCGCAAGAATGCATATGCATGAGCAAAGCACAAAAGCAATTTTAGAGTTTTTAAAAACAAGAGATGAGATAAAAACAATTTATCATCCCGCTCTTAAATCCCATCATTTACATGAAATATGGGAGCGGGATTTTAGTGGCTCAAACGGCCTAATTACAATTGAAACTCATGATGATTTCACAAAAGAAGATACGATCCAATTTATTAATCAGCTAGAGCTTTTTGGCATTGGTGCCTCATGGGGCGGTTATGAAAGTTTAGCCACATATGTTGTACCGCAAGACATAAGGAGCCAAACCGATTGGAGCCAAGCGGGCTCTTTTGTTCGCCTACATATCGGGCTTGAAGATTCGCAAGACCTCATCGAGGATTTAACAAATGCATTAACATATATTTCAGAAAAAAAGGGAAAGTAAAATGGGCGTGAGTGTTTTTGACTCTACTTTATTACAAAATTCTTGGTCTACACCAGAAATGCGTAATGTTTTTGATGATAAAAACCGTATTCAAAAATGGTTGGATGTGGAAGCTGCTTTAGCTATCGAACAAGCTAAGTTAGGCATTATTCCCCAAGAAGCTGCCGATGAAATAGCCAAAAAATCAAAATTTGAATATTTGGATATGGATTATATTATTGAGCAATTCATCAAAACAAAACATCCGTTAGTTCCCACAGTACGTGGTTTAGAAAAAGCGTGCAAAAATGGTCATGGTGAATATGTGCATTTTGGTGTAACAACGCAAGATATTATGGATACAGGGCTGATGTTACAGCTTAAACAAGCCCATGATATTATAAAAAGAGATCTTATCTCTATGGCGCAAAGCCTTTATAAAATCAGCATGGATCATAAAAATACACCCATGATGGGACGGACTTTAGCTTTGCAGGCTATTCCCATTACTTTTGGTCATAAAACCGCAATTTGGCTTTCAGAGCTTCATCGCCATTATGAGCGTATGCTCGAAGCAGAAAAACGGGTCTTTGTGGGCTGTATTGTGGGTGCGGTTGGAACAAAGGCTTCGCTTTCGGATCAATGTGATGAATTAGAAACCGCTGTTAATCGCCATTTAGGGCTAGATACACCCAATATTTCTTGGCAGCCTTCTCGGGATCGTATTTTTGAATATGGCTCATTATTGGGCAATATCAATGCTTCACTCAACAAAATAGCGAATCAACTTTTATTATTAGCACATAATGAATTTGATGAAGTTGCCGAGCCTTTTGGCGAAGGTCAGGTGGGTTCATCAACAATGCCCCATAAGCGCAACCCTGCAGTTACAGAAAATGCCCTAACTGTCAGTATTATTTTAAAAGGCAATGTGATGTTACTTTCGGATTTAATGCGGCATGAGCATGAGCGTGATGGTTCTGTTTGGAAAGGAGAATGGAAGGTTATGCCTGAAATTTGCATGATGCTTTCTGTTGTTTTTGCTAATCTTAATTTTGTTCTTGCTGGCCTTGAAGTTAAAAAAGAAAAAATGCGTGAGAATATGGATATCTTAGATGGCTATGCTCTTGCGGAGCGTGTGATGTTTGCTTTATCGGATGAAGTGGGCAAACAAACAGCCCATGAGCTTGTTTATGAAGCCGCAATGCGTGGGATTGAAGCAGGTATTCATTTTAAAGATTCATTATTTCAAAATAAAGACATTATTCAACATCTTGATGCCAAAAAGATAACAGAGCTTTTAGATCCAACAACTTACATAGGTTATGCACCTCAAGCGGTTGATTCTGCTCTTGCTCATATTAAAAAATCAGGCTGGCTTGATTAATCGCTTAAACTATAAGGGCTTGATTTTAATGATTGAGCCTCTTTTTATAAAAGGTTTTTTACAATGACATATTCCCATAAAATTGCCCAATTTGTTACAGGCCTTCATTTTGAAAAACTCCCCCAATCGAGTATTCATTATGCCAAAATGCTTATGTTCGATAGCTTTGGTGTTGCTTTAGCTGCAAGCCATCAAGATGTAGTTAAAAATACCCATATCTTCATTCAAAATATGCCCGATAATAAAGGTAAGATTAAACTTTGGGGACATGATAATCTTTATAGTTGTGTTCAGCTCGCTATATTAGGCAACGGCATGGCAAGTCATGCCCTTGATTATGACGATACGCATACCGAGTCTATTCTTCATGGAAGTGCTATTTTTACGCCTTTGGTTTTAGGGTTAGGTGAAGAGTTAAAAAAGAGCCATAAGGAAATTATAACGGCTTTTATTGCCGCTTGGGAAGTAGCCGCAAGGATTGGGATCGCCTCTAAAAGTAGTTTTCATATCAGGGGTTTTCATACAACCGCCATTGCGGGTTTTTTTGGAGCAGCCATCGCTGCTTGTAAACTTTACAATCTTAATGAGGATCAAGTCGTCCATGCTCTTGGGCTTTGTGGTAGCCAAGCAGCCGGTACAACAGAGTTTTTGACAAATGGTTCTTCATCAAAAGCTTTTCATGCGGGCTGGGCAGCCCAAAGTGCTATTGTTAATGCCAACTTAGCTCGATCCGGCCTAACAGGGCCCGAAACGATATTTGAGGGTAAAAATAGCATTTTCCATACTCATGGCTTAGATGAAAAAACGGATATTTCGCTTCTGTTAGCCAATTTAGGTACACAATGGGAAACAGAAAGAGTTTCTATTAAGCCTTATCCTTGTTGTCATTTTGCCCATGCTTTTATTGATTGCGCTATGGAGCTTCGTAATGAAGGAATAACCCATAATGATATTAAAAAGATTATTTGTAGAGTTGATGCCGTGCCGATTAATTTTATTTGTGAGCCTTTAGAAAAAAAGCAAAAACCAACAGAAAGTTATGCCGCTAAATTTAGCTTACCTTTTGTTATTGCTTGTGCTTTAATTGATGGTGAGGTGACTTTAACATCCTTCAATACAGAAAATCTTTTAAGGAAAGATATCCTTGCCTTAGCAAAAAGGATAAGTTACATTGAAACCAAAGAGAAAGAAACATCTTTTCCTAAATATTTCCCTGGCCATATGACTGTATATTGCCAAGATGGAAGAGAAATTTCAAAAAAACAATATATAAACAGAGGGAACCCTGATAACCCACTAGAGCCAGAAGAAATCATTGCAAAATTTAACCATAATAGTCAAGATTTTCTACCAAAGGCACAAAGGGAAAAAGTGGTCGCATTCTTTATGCATTTAGAGAATCAAGAAGATATATATATTTCTTCACTTTGTTAATCGATATTTTAGTTATAAGGTTGATATTTATGAATATACTTCATGGGATTATCCCCTATTTAGTGACTCCTTTTGATAATGATAAATCTTGCGTTCAAGAAGATGCACTAAAAGAACTTGTTGAACATTGCATCCAGCAAGGGGTTCATGGTGTATGCCCCTTAGGAAGTAATGGTGAATTTTCATTTTTATCTTTTGAGCAGAAAAAAACGGTGGTTCAGGCGACTGTTGAACAAACAAAAGGACGTGTCCCTGTTGTTGCAGCGGTTAGTGCTTATTCTACCCAAGAAATGCTGGAGCAATGCGAAGCTTTTATTCGTTTAGGAGCTGATAGCCTTATATTAATTTTACAAAAGATGTTCCCTTTAAATGAAAAAGAGCTCTTTAATCACTACCAAAAAATTTGCCAAAGCTTTCCGGATACATCTATGGGAGTTTATACCAATCCAAGCGTATTAAATTATGATTTATCTTTAGATCTTTTAAGCGAAATCAGCCATTTGGATAATATGCAATATATCAAAGATGCAACAGGTAATACTTCACGCTTGCTTTCAATGATTAATCTTTTTGGCGATAGGATGAGTATTTTTAGCGCTTCGGCCCATATTCCGATTAATGTATTTCAGCTCGGTGGTAAAGGATGGATGGCAGGCCCTGCTTGTTTAGCCCCCAAAGAAATTGTCAAACTTTATGAATTATCTATGCAAAAAAGATGGGATGAAGCTTTGATTTTACAAAAGAAACTTTGGCCGCTTAATCAAATCTTCCTTCGTTATTCTTTAGCAAAATGCACAAAATATGCCCTTTCACTACAAGGCTTTCCTGTGGGTGAGGCTATTTGGCCTCAGCTTCCTTTAAGTGATGAAGAAAAAAAAGGCATCAAACAAGCTTTAATCAGCGCAGGGGCTTTAAACTAAAAATGAGTATGAGTGAAAAAACAGCCCATAAACCCGTTGGTGTTTTAGAAAGAGGTCTTATTTTATTGGGTTGTTTTTCGCAAGAGCATTCTTCTCTTCGCCTTCGAGAATTTACAGAAATAACTTCTTTTAATAAATCAACAATCTTACGTGCTTTAACTGTGCTCCAAAATTATAATTTTATCGCCCAAAATGCCGATGGAAGTTATTCTCCCAATTTTGAGTTAGAAAGGCTGGGTCTTTTATATCGCCAAAATTACCCCTTTATGGAAAGAGTACAAAATATTCTCAATTTTATTTCTGCAGAAATAAACGAAAGTGCGGCTTTTTATATATCCGAAAAAAATCTACGAATTTGTGTGGCCATTTGTAATGCAAAAAGAAGCATTCAACATAATTTTTATATTGGTACACAAATAAAGCTTTCTGATGGTGGTTCTGCAGGGCATATTATCTCTTATTTTACCAATAAAAAAACCCAAATGGCTGATGAGATATCCAAACAAGGTTATGCTTTTACTGTATCAGAAAGAGAATCGGAGCAAGCCTCGCTATCTATTGCCTTATTCGACCTAGAACATCAGTTTTTAGGGGCGGTTGTTGTAGCCGGCTTACATAGTCGTTTCAATGAAAAATACCGATTAAAAATTATTGAAACCACAAAAAATATAATCAAGGATAAAGGCTTTAATAGCTCAATTTAATATTTCATTATTTTATAGAATATGATAAAATTTTCCCTGTTTTTATATTGATTTAATTATGGGGAAAATACGCATGGAAAATTTTCGTACAGAATATGATACATTTGGGCCTGTTCAAGTGCCCACGCAAAGGCTTTGGGGTGCACAAACTCAAAGATCATTACAAAATTTTGCCATATCTACGGAGAAAATGCCACCCGAGCTCATAACCGCTTTAGCCTATGTTAAACAAGCTGCTGCCCATGTTAATAAAGAACTTTCTGTTCTTGATGCCAAAAAAGCCAATGGGATTATGAAAGCGGCGCAAGAAGTGATTGATGGGCAGCATTTTGCCGAGTTTCCACTTGCTATTTGGCAAACAGGTTCTGGTACACAATCAAACATGAATATGAATGAGGTTTTAGCTAATCGGAGCTCGCAACTTTTGGGTGGAGAAGTTGGCGAAGAACGTCTTGTTCATCCGAATGATGAAGTTAATAAGGGGCAATCTTCTAACGATGTTTTCCCAACCGCTATGAGTGTATCAGCTATTATTGAAATTGAATCTAAACTCATCCCAACATTAGAAGCATTTGAAGCTTTGCTGGCTCAAAAATCGCAAGAGTTTATGAATGTGGTTAAAATTGGCCGTACCCATCTTCAAGATGCAACCCCTTTGACTGTTGGGCAAGAAATATCGGGATGGAAGAGCCAAATAAAACATGGCATCGAGCATCTTAAACAAGCTTTACCGCATCTGAGAGAACTTGCCTTAGGGGGTACCGCTGTAGGGACAGGCCTTAATGCGCATCCTGAATTTGCAGAAAAATTTGCTAAAGTTGTTTCAGAGAAAACAGGCCATTCTTTTATAACAGCTCCCAATAAATTCGAAGCCCTTGCGGCTCATGATGCGATTGTTTTTGCCCATGGTGCGATGAAAACACTCGCTGCATCGCTTAATAAAATAGCAAATGATGTTCGGTGGCTTTCTTCAGGCCCTCGTTCGGGCATAGGTGAATTATCTATCCCCGAAAATGAACCTGGTAGCTCTATTATGCCTGGTAAAGTCAACCCAACACAATCAGAAGCCCTTACGATGCTTGTGGCTCAAATTATGGGGAATGATGCAGCAATTAATATCGGTGGTGCATCGGGTAATTTTGAACTGAATGTTTTCAAACCGGTTATGATCCATAATTTTTTACAATCTGTTCGCCTGATTAATGATGGCGTGCAAAGCTTCCATAAAAATTGTCTTCTTGGCTTAGATGTTAATA
>JARDVA010067184.1:0-12013 GCA_030265315.1 Mopalia swanii
AAAGTTTGGGAGGGAGCTGTGGGGCCAAACGTTAACATTACGGCTTATGGCAAATTAATAGTGGTCTTGCGCCAGTTAGTTGACCGTCATGAAAATAAAGAGTAGTAATCAACCTGAACCGTTTTGTTTCTATCGATCTCTCTACCACTTGAGACTACGGGGCTGTAAAATAGACCGTAGTTTCTTCCCTTTCTCCTCTCGGGACGGACTCGCACATCTCTTGGGTGTGTTAAACGTTCCAGGCCACAGTGATTTTAATCCAGTTTCAGATGCATCCAGAAGTGGCCATAAGTTTACAATTTGTACAAACAAGGCTTGATGTTTAAACATCTGTCAGCGAGATTTGGCAGACTTCGTGCATGTCAAAATACCGATTCTAGAAAATATGGAGAAAGCTATCTATACTAATTATTGAGCTTATGTATATAACAGAAGGCGTATATCATAATACTTCATAAATTATATCCATTTATGATGTTTAACAGATAATAACAACATCTAGAGAACATGGGATACGGACCACTGCATGCTGCAGACTCGCTGGACGTGAAAATAGGGTGTGTTTGAAATATTCGTTCAGATTGTGGCTTGGCATTGGCGTCTACTTTGGGCTCAAAACGATTTAGGGGCATTGCCAGTCGTGTTATTGGAGATATCAGAGTTGCTTTCGCAGCTTGATGTTGTACTGTCACCCATAGTCTCAAGCCGTGAGTGGTCTTAGATGACGTCATAACCAAGACCGATAAGCATGTAGGGTTAGTGGAAATGAAAAAAGTAGGTAAAAATAATAAAATGTTTAAAATACGTTTCTGAATTATTTCTAAAGGCAAAATAATTATTACTGACATTAATTAATTCTTTTATCATTGACAATTGCCATAAAATAAAATAAAAACTGGAATACGTTATGTTACATGTCGGCTTTAAATGAAGCAATACAAACTTTACAATTACTGTCAGACTCGTCTTACGAGATCCTGTCACTCTATACGAGAAGTGGGGTTATGTATTGCCCCCATGGAAGCATGTACAATCCCTCGCAACTGTAGGATGTAAGGTCCCCTGTTTCATAAAATTCGTTATGAATGTTAGCCGTGGATCTTGTAACCAATTGTGAATAACTAGAGAGAGAAAGATGAACACATAAGTCCAGATATAAATCCATATCTAGATATCATATGGATTTATATCTGGCCTTGTGTGTTAATCTTTCTCTCTACTTTAGAAAGATGTCGACCGAACCGTTCCTCTCTAGATGTAAGGGCCGTTGGCTTGATTTAGCTTGAGTCTTGTGTATTCAGGTATGTTTTTATTACCGACGTTACCACGTTAGTGTTAGAGTTACCAATGCTGCTCCCATTGTTTGTGTGAAGTATTTAGATATTTTTGCCTAGTTAATTCAAACTATCGTTGTACTTTAGTTACATATGTAGGTAATACTGACCATACTAACTCTAATTGATTGATTCATTATATACACAATTTGTGTTTCAGCACATAGTTAACGAAGTATCTATGTGTGTAGTCTAGTTGTGTGCGGTGAACTGCATTCGTAGAACCAGCTGGTCAGACCTGCGGACCTTGAATGATGACGTCGTCCAATATAGAGAACCAGCATCAACGGCAGCCAGTCCCGCGCTGAATCGCGTTTGGTTTATATTTGTATTAAGTTCAGTATATTAAATTAGTTTTATTTTGTTTACTCTTGTGTTCGTCTTCTCTCTCTGATTTACAACGAGTTCGGTTGGCAAACCGTATTTATTGTATTGGTATCACAGGACCATTCGAGTTTGATGCGTCTGTGTCGCAGTCAACCTGTGACAACCTATCGCTGATTGGGGATGTGTCTTTAATGACCTAACTAGTGGTGGCAACCGGACTGTTAAAGAATCTACAAATAACATAAATTGTTCAGAATTATTGGCTGTGTTTTTTGGAATAACATCATTTGTTTGCAATGTACTGTACATTATATTAAAGCGATGCTCCTTTCTAAAATAAAAATTAATATAGGTAACACATGCATCATTTTTTGTGTTGAATTATGCTTTCTATAATTTTCAGGTCGAGCTATATCCATTTTATAATTGAATCTTAAACATAGGGTAATGCTAAAACTACTCTCAAATTCATCCCTGCGACAATGTCTTGCTACTTTAATCACTAAACAGAAGAACTCCACAAATATTGGCCAATCAAATATCTTTCTTTTCAAAATAGGGGCCAACGTCACAGGACCTATCGAGTCGACTGTTTATACTAGGCCTACCTTTGACAGTTCACACATGTGGAAACCCACTTCGTACTCAGAGACAGTGTGAAACCCTTCGTACAGTTTTAAACGGCAAATAAACCATTCTACAAAAACCTATTGCTTTCTGCAAGATTTTCAAATCGGTTTAAATTCGCAATGCTGTAATGTTTTATTAAATCGTAACACATAAGAGTGTCGGTCGCGTGACGTCATGGATAGGGTTGGCCACGCACAAAAATGTCAGCTGACACTGGTCGTAGGTATATCTGTTACCCTCAGGTTATTGTATAAAATGCAGAAACGGTAAGTCGATGCCATATTTAAGTATATTTGTGGTAACCGTTCTAGGGATTTAGAGGTTATTGCAGCCAGGAGCATCGCTTCAAATTGTTGGCAGATAACACCACAGCTGCATGTACGCCCGATCAATCACATGGGCACTAGCCACTCTGAAACATGTAATCAAGTTATTCAACAGGTATGACAATATTGCATAGAACACAATATATGGATATCAGCTTTTTATGTCCCAGGACAATTAAATATTGAGGCTGATAAATAATCTAGATGGCAATGTATGGTATCGCTGGACCCGTTTGTCGATTTTCCGAACACCTGCTGTATTTAGTCTATAATGCAGAATAATAAAACTCCGTACCTTGTATATGTATATATGTTCAGAAAGCTTGAATACTCAGGATTGCAAATATGCAAATGTGGTGAAAAACCAATTAATATTTCTACAAATAGTGCAAAATGAGTATGTCAAGAGAAAACTAATAGAGTGCATTTTTCATGATTTTATATCTCGAAGTCTAATAACGGTAAAACAAAACAAATTAGCTGCACGTTTACAATAGTCATTGAACTGGTGAACGGTGCCTCATTTAGAAAAAAAATTGATGAGATCGATCACTATCGATTTTTTATCTATGAAACCTTGGAAAGTCTGATAAAATGTTTCATTTTATCGCAATAATTGCACTAGTATTTTTACACCTGCATTGTTTCTGCAAAAATTTCTGCAAAAATTCATCCTGTTACAGAAAATTGTTTTTGATTGTACACCTGGGGGAGTAATCACACATCGGGTGGTTTAGCAGGCGTCATAACTTGTGAATGCACATAGTCAGGTAGAATACACATTTAGCGTTTTGTGTTGATTGATTACTCAAACTACCTTCTACCATGCAAAAGTCCAGACCTGTTAGAAATGCCACCAGTGAGAGAACCAATATTAACAACGAGACGAGAAATCCTTGTTTGTGGAGATATAGTGATCACGTTGAACATGTATTGTTGATAAGCGTGAATATCAATATAATTACATTGTAGAATACACCGATGTGGGTAATGTAAATAGAATAAGATATTTGTGTTTGTCAACCAATCGCTCTCATTCCTAGTACCAGCGTGCAGTTTTTATCACATATCACTGGTCCTTCATTCGGGAAGTAGAATACAAGCGCTTTCCTGTAGACCTTGGACAGTCTGTATTCGAGCATAGTCCTATTACTTTCGTGCCTACCCAGTTTTCCTGTGAGACACCTAGAGCAGACGGCGTTCAAACTGAATTTTAGTTTTACGTATACCTTTCTGCTGTTACATTAGATGTCTCTTTTCCGAAACTTCGTGAATGAATCATGTGGAACATGGACAATATATTTCGAGCTGAAGCGCTAGGGACGGTCAAGATATTGTGAATGTTTCTGCATAATTATATATCCATGTAATTCTCGAGGGCAAACATAATTTTGGGATCATATAGATTTGTTTTTGTATTTATGTATTTCGTCTGTAAAATCTCCCGATAAGTTGGAATTGATCCGTATAGTTGATGTGTTGTATTACGATTTTCGAAAAAAGTATATACATGTACTTGATAGTTGAGCTTGTAGTCTCAATACCAGAGCAATATGCCTCCAACGCACCTGCAAGTGCTCATTTGGGCTCATTACCAACGTATAATTTGAATGCTGAGCATTTAATCCAAGTGATACAAAAAATGGTTCATTTTAAGCCCAAGAGGTTCAGCAAGCCCATAAAGAGACTCGGGGAGTGTTAGAAAAAGCAGTACACCTAGCTATTACTAAGACGTTATATTGGTCTTTTTGCCTGAAGACTTAACTACCAGTTGATGCCATATGCTGCATATACGCCTGCCCCGGGATTATTCTGTATTGATGCTTTGTGGGAAAACTGATGATTTTAAAACTTTTTCTTCTTTTCATCGTGATATCAAAAGTAACGCAGAAAGTGTCGGAAGACAGAGTGACAGGAACTATCATAGTTCCAGACAGGCCAACCCAAACGTGGTACCCACGATTAGCCAGGATGTTAATTCAACAGCCATTGATATAACTTCGAGAACATCATCTCCTAACACTGACAAGTTTCCCAGAGGAAATTCACACACTATCTCACAAAATAATTCTTCTGGTCTGTCGTTTGTATGCGGTGATCTACATAAAGGATTGTCACAAATTAAAGGTAACCGATTTCAACCGAAAAAACATAGCGGGGGTCTATACGCAAACCCAATACCGCAATTTTCGGCAGAAATGGAAAAATACTGTAATTGCAGGGGACTCGAGCCAGCCTATCCCTCTATAGCAGAATTAGCTCATCTGTTCACAGCCGTTACAGTGCGATCAACAAGACAAGACGTGCTATTTCTCCACTTTTTCATTTTTGACTGAAAGTATGAGCTTTGGTGACAATCCTCTCGTAAAAAAAATATGTGAAGGGTATTAAAAAACCGACCATAGTTTTCAAAATATAGTCATATTTGGGACGTAAACAAGGTTTTGGATTACAAGGCGGTCGACGAGCTCAACTTCAAAAACATATCTTTAAATTTAACAATGTTACTCGCTTTTTACAGTAGACAAAGTATCAGACACTACGATGTTGTAATATAAATAGTATGACTATCTCTGAACCTAAATGCGTGTTTGAAATAAGAGAATTACTTAAAACGTCGAAGCCGAAAGGAATTCATCCTACGTTGAGTAAGTATCCTATCTACAAGATAGCAAGCTCTGTGTCACTTAAGGATACTCGACCCCCTTCCCCCTCCCCCATTCTCAGCTCAAAATTTGCGATTTTTCAAATTATTATTGGACATTTAAAAAGTTGTGATAGTGATCTTTATCCTAGAGCAGACCCGAAAAAACAATTGAATAAGAAGACTGTTAACTTTGATTATAAAACTTGATTACATTATTTACAACAGCGATGTTTTGACTACCGTTTACCTGTTTTCTCTGCTTTCATTCAGTGTACCGTACTGGGGAAAATGTCTACTCCTCGGCTGTTATTATACCTACAGAACTGATTTTATGCACATTTCATCTCAACATATCAAACTAAAAAACGGTAATTTAGATCTTTTTTGTGGAAATTTCCCTATATTTTGACTCATTTTTATTTTTGACCTTTAACACAATATCGCAAGAAAAGTAAGACGAACGGGAAAAAACTGAATGACGTTTTTTTGCTTCATATAATGTATTACACGTTGATGTAAAATTTAACAGTTTAACGGCTATGCTAATTCGATTTCAAGTGCAACACAGATGGTTGTCTTTGGAAATATACAATAGAAATAATAAGTTAAGGTTGAAAGACAGTTATCTTTCCCTTTAAAGGCTTCCGTTAATGAGGCCCTAAAGCTAAGGGGAGATCACTCATCACAACTTTATATATCAGTGCCATTTCGCGTTGGATAAAAAAAACATACTAACGAGAGTAGGTATTGATACAGATATTTTTAGTGCAGCATCATGGCCACAAGTACAACAGCCGCCTTAACCAGAGAGGTGCTGATACAGATAATCTTGGATAGTGCAGGCTGGTCAAATAGCAGGACGTTTGCTAATCATTACAATAAACCTATCGACAATAGTAATCGTGGATCAGCTTTCTTACCTGTTTCTGAGAGTACATAAGTTGGCAAAACGGTCTTGATTTACTTTGTTCTGAATATGATCACAACCACTTCATATCGGCTTATAACCAAACATACAGTTAATACAATTGTTGGGATACATTTGATCTTGTTTCACGGACTCCTGATCTCATCTTTGAAGTCTCGCGTGATACTGAACTATTGTTATTGTAATTGTAATGCCATCGGCCACCAACGGTGGTATGACGTGCGCGTCTGTAAATCCCATCTTTCTCAAGAATGTTTAGTATGGGCTCACTCCTCTCTTAAACACTGACCAATCTAGCTTGTGCTATCTTACGTAATACCTTCGTTCGTGACCAGTGCCCTTACAATTAAACTTCAATTTACAGGTAAGTATAGTTTAATTTATTTATTTTACATCAGATATTACAAAATAAAAGCTTTGATTTAAAAGCGTAAAGTATGAAAAAGATGACCTTGTCGATTAAATGAAATATGTATTTCACAGGTCCAATAATGACCTCCTGACACAGTGGAATGTTCTAGTCCACATATACAACGATAAGTTGATGTATTTATAATTAATTAATAAACAAAAGATGACTTTGCCAGTAAGAAACCGTGTACACATTTTGAGCGAAATAACTAATATACCACAATATATAACATGAACAGATTTAGTATGGATAACAACTTCTTAATAATTGGATACTACGATTCTATCTCATTTCAGTGATAGTTTTCAAGTATAAAGTCACATGTTTCAAATTGTGGTTTTATGGCCGATTTCCTGCTATGCATTTCGCGGCCCTTCAGTCACGTCATTTTCTTATTTATGTCAATAACAGTTATTTTTCTCCGTTTATTGCCATATTAAATAAACAAAAAAGAAAAAGTAGAAAAAATTAAATATATAACAATGATAGTCACAAACGTTAATGTAACAGAAAAAGACTAATAATAATTTAAGAAAAAAGAATTAAAAACAGTAAATAAATACAGAGAACCATAGACGAATACTAGTCAAAGTTATTCTATTGTGTTAATTTTATTTGTCCATTGTTAGTTATTTTTGTTGAAGATTCCTCGGCTCATGTATGTTGTGTGCACATAGAGCCGTCCAGAGAAAATCCAGGTTCCTGGGGGAAAGATTACTGTTCTCGATGGCTGATTGTTAAACACTGTCCCGTAGACAGTTGAAGTTCTTGGAGAACTATGATCTGGACCAGCAGAAATCTGTGCCTGTAACAGTGCTCTCCACGAGCATAGGGGTAGACTGCATGTCTCATTCTTGTTTTGCGTTTGGTGATTTGCGCAGAGTTCCAGGAATAACAATTGTGTTATTATGTCTCTAATCCAATGTTTGATACTGCCTTTTATTCCCATGTTATCTAATTTTAAAATGATACTTTCTTCCATACAATTCTTTATTCGCCCAGATGAGAAAATGTACAAATCATACACATATAGCGTGTAGCAGCGTTAAACACATTTGATGTAGTTATAAAAGTACAAAACCATCAAGCAAGCTAAACTATGTGTAATCTTAAGAGATATCATATAATTTTAAAGCATGTATAATAATCACTAGTAATTTCAATACAACATATTGACAGGGATTGTTAAATAAATTATATATTTTGAAATAATAATATCTCGGTATATACTTCTCTCGTAAATAAATAAACCTACTACAGACGAATAAAATATGAAACTCATCCGCAATAAAACCTTCATTACACAATACACAGAAGCGGTTCTCTCGTGCGGTACCGCACCATCTCCCAGTCTCCGCTAGTAACGTGTGGTTGGAAGTTCCGAATTGTAGCATGGTCTGACTCAAAGATGGGTGTGTAACTTAAGCAAATCATTTTCTAAAATAAAATTATTTTTGATACATAAAAAGCAGATTTTGCAGAGGACAACGAATCATAATACATGTATATATTTGACGAAACTTATTTAATTTGGGGGCTAACTGTCCTTAGTTGATCTTGCCACACGTAGGTAAGGACACAGTCCTTAAGGATACGTTGTGTTCGATTCAACCAAGGGGAAGTAACTGAATAAGCATTTAACAAAAATTGACATGGTTGATAACGTATTAACATTTCCTGTGACTACTCGACAACAGTACGCTATCATTTTTACAGAAATCTCTACATATAGTAGAATTCTAACCAGCGCTCCATAAACAATACTGAGGGCGTTTTCTTGACTATTTTCAGTACTCTTTTACAAAATGCTAAATGAAACTTATCTAAAATACCCCCACATGTTACATCCATAATAAATAATTGGTTCAACAACAAAGTCAAATTATTGAATAAATACAGTGTATTGGCAGATTCCGCCTGCTTACTTTTTGTAAATGTAAAATCATTGCCTTTGTCCCCTGTGATAACAAGTGCTTCTGTGCCTGTACATTTTAAAAAATAATACACCTAAATAGGTGTACCTGTTTATATGTATGAATGACTTGCACATGTAATAGAAAGCTTGATACTGATTTGCGCCCATTGCCGAAATCAATTATTTGGTTTTACTAACTTTAATGGTAATTTTTCAAATGTTGCAGTATTCAGAAAAAGCTTTTCATTATTTTCTTTATTTTCTTTAGCTGAATCTGTCAATAGAACTGTATCATGAGCATAGAGCAAGAGCAATAGTTTCGAGACTAAAGTGGCAATATTTGCAGTAATCAGAAGGCCATTACATGCTTGTTCCAGGTATAGTCCTCAAAGTCATTTACGCACAAACGTCCATGTTTAAAGCCTGTTTTCAATATTACATACTTTTTTATGCACGCTTTTTCACAAGATATTCAACACCTTACCTCTTTATAGAAATTAACAACAATCCTGAATAATTTTTCATTCAATCCGCTATTAATTATTTTTATCCAGATTGCAGTTCGCCGAACTGAATGACGACACTCAGCGAACAAACAGTATGATATCCCATTAGATCCTTCACATGGGTAAACAAGGATTTCACTACAAAAATATTATCCAGTGTAAATATCCGCTTGTAAATCCAGACTGGTATTGTTTTATAAGCTTTTGTACTTTCAGCTAACGCTTTTATTCTGCTGACAAGAGTTATCCCCCTGAAACTGCCAGAGTCAGATTTATCTCCCTTGCCCTTGTATATTGGCTTGATGGTTCCAATTTTTCGTTAGCATTGCCTTGTGGATTGTACGTACACATGAAGGGCATCGAAAATATTGAAAGCCAAGTCTTCATTTTGGCTTTGTTAATATTTGAGATAAACTTTAACATCCAATTTGAACTTAACGTATTTGAGTTTCAACCATTTCCAAAGCTTCAAAGGATTGGAATACTTTACTTTTTTAATTTCGTAGCTGGTCCTCTGCCGTGGCTTAGTGTGAGTGAATGCGCTTACTTATCCTACTTTGATGTACTGTTCACAGGATCGAGCCCGTCTGTCGACCCTCAGTTACATGAGTAAGTCACACGTTGTGGCTCTGGCAATCGCGGGGATGTTTTGTACGAGGTTTCCTGCCTGTGAAATGGACAATCCGCCTTAATATAAGTGAAATACCCTTGAGTACGAAGTTAAACCCCAATCACACAAACAAAGTAATTCTGCAGCACTTCTTAAAGTTATATAGAGATTCAGCTCTTGATATTGTTTTTATTTTATTTTATAGACAGCTGCTGTCTCCCATACCAGTGACTAATAAATCAGTTTCAGTAAATTTATCTTTCATCGTGACTTTATCTAGTGATCCGCTCCCATTACACTGAGGAAAGAGTATACAAATACAGATATATTAGAAGCGGTAATAATGTCCATCATTTCAGAGCCCATTTTCGGGAGTTATCTTGAACGTCTTGATGAAATGTTTGTTAAAGATCTCAAAGCAATACTTAGGCATCATTTCCGTGAAAGATCGGCTACAGAGCTCTATCAACAACAAAATCTGAAGGCAGACGCATATGTTGTTTTATTGAGACCAATAACAAAACATACATTTAGTAACAACACTGAAATGAAAATTAACTCAAAGCATTTTCAATGAAAAGTGTCAATTTGAATATAAAACAGAGACGGGCAGCTCTGACCAGTTATTAAACCAATCTTTATAGTACTAAAGACCAAAGATATAGCTTATGATATTCAGTTGTTGGAGAATGATAAAATAATTTCAAATCATTATGGTGGCAGGTAAAATAAATTCAAGAACATTCAAGCATTTACATACTAAAAAACAAATTCGGCATAAGTGAAAATTTAAAATTTTGGACAGTTTCTTCAAATATTGTAAACCGAATAATTTTCAACTAGTCAAGTCTCAACTTTAAAGTTACTGGTTTAGACAATATTCCGTCAAAATTATTTAAAACAGATTCCACGAACCATTGCTAAAATCATGAATGCATGTTTACGACAATCTGTATTCCCTAGTCATACCATAGAAGCTATAGTCACACCAAGTATTTCCGGTTATAGATCGAGTTACAATTATCAACAAGCATTGCTTAAGGACTCTACCGCTAGTCAGGGGTAAGATTTTGACTTTTTATATTACCTTTCTAAAATCTTCCCTTCATAATCTTGATCATGCAAAAAGTTTGACAAAAATATTAAGTATTTTAGACTGTTTATTTTAAGATTTAAATTGCAAAATGCGTGCCTCTAAGATTATATGTATCATAGGGCGAAAGGGATTAACGTGATTACCTCACCTTAACTGACTGCCTGCTGACTATTACCACAAACCAATTAGCGAAAGGCCATCAGATCAATTGCAAGACCGTTGGGGATGTGTATTTGAACTGAATAGTATACCTGGAGAACAAATGTATGTGGGTGCTAGAACACACATTTATACAAACTACTCATGCCCACGGTATACTGATAGCCATAAACAAAGGTGTGAACGAAACGTATGATGCCGACGTCAGCCAAATTTCATTTATTAACAAAAAACATGTTGTTTATTAAATTCATTGGGAGTAATCTTAAAACAATCCGGAGATTAATCATTTACACAAGTTAAGGCTGTTTTGTCAGCTTTCATTTTTGTTGATTTTAATATTTAAATAGTTTATTTCTCGTAAACTATTTGCACGAAGTCTATGAAATTTCGCACAGACAATCTTGAAGCCATTATCTTAATAACCGTCGTGCAGATTTTTGTTATATCCATTTTTGTTTTGAAGATATTTAGCAAATAATTGTTTACGGGTAGATTGTTATTTTTTACGTATATTTGTATCAATTGTACAAAAACTAAGTTGAATTTAGAAAAACCCTATAAAAGTATTTTAGATTAAATACCTGTCTACAAAGACTCCAACCAATGTGAGTTACAAACAAGGGTCCGTTTAAAAAAACAATTGACGTTTTGTTCATAAATGCTATTATAAAATAAAATGAATCATAATATGAAATTATATTTAGAATTTTGAAGTCATCCGCTTTCTAAATATATATGGTGTAAATATAATCATCCTTTAGAAATGCTTGCAAAAGCCACGAAAAGATAAGGGTCGCATTTTTTACTCCTGACTGAGTCCTAGTCCTTAACCGTATAGAAACTTGGAAGTGTAACCTAGACCTTGGTTGTTTCTGACACAACCACGTGCTTATAGAATGACAACTGATAGTTATAAATTAATGAGTAGCTATTTAAGGAACAGGTCACAAATAGTTAAGCTTTCAAAAAAAAATCAGTTGTCCAAAAGTTCCAACAAAATGTGTCCCACAAGGTTCTGTAGTAGGTCTGCTGCAGTAGTATAGACAAGGGGGGTTCTGGCGCAGTTTTTCCTGGGGACCCTCCCCGCCCCCTCGGAGGGTCCCAGTGGTAGTTCCGGTTG
>JARDVA010067295.1:0-12006 GCA_030265315.1 Mopalia swanii
CGATCTTCCTCGGAAACACAAGGAAAACGAGACATCGCTGACGCACTGCCGCGGACTGTCAAATGCAGGTCTGACTGCGCAGGCGATATCGACAGCTGTGCAGTTGATGTCATTCCATATGACGTCATTTTAGAACGCTTTAGAACACTAGCATTCCTGAACCATTTGTAATGTCCTACAAATCACCTTAATAAATTTGTAGAAATACGGATCAAGTATTGATTGCCAAACTGCAGCTACCCTCTCTATCTGTCGAATGTAGACTTGAAAGTTGGTATGGTAAGTTGAACGACGTAGAGTCAAATTTAATCAAGTTCGTTTCAAACGCATGGACATAAATGTTCTGTAATTATTTTAAAACCGAATATATATAAATTGCAGCACAATCAAACCGTTTAGGAAGAATACAGGATTTGTGTAGGTTTACTTAAAACTGGGTTAGCCCAGAAACTGTATAGAAGCAGCTAAATGAAGGAGGCCCAACAACAATACTACAGAAATAACAGCTTCTGTTTATTGTCAGGCCAAACGGTTTTTTGTTAGAGAAACAGTACCCCAAATGTTTTAAAATGGTAAATATATTTAATGAACTGTATATTGTGGGTTAAACAGGATTGATTTAAGCAGTCTGAAGAACATATAACATGGAAAGACTTGGTGTGGATGAGAACTTTTTTATTTAGTGGATACTACGTTTCTATCTCATTTCAGAGATCGTATGAAGAATCCCGATTGGGTTACAGACCATTCACATTACACAAGTTACAATCTAGATTACTTTAGTTTCCTGTGGCATTTGGGAAACGTGAAGGTTTCGTCGCATGATTCTCTTTGAAGAGACAGCCTGTCCCGTGCTTGATTATGGAACACTTGGAATTTGAGGTCAATGGTGTAATACATGCAGACGACTACATGTAGATACATTTATGGACTTGTTCACATTGTAGTCATTTCGCCGATTTAGCTTGTGCCCAATAAAAAACATGAGAGACTGTGCTTACTTAATTGCCTCACTGGATCAAATGCCTACTTCTTTGACACCACGAGCGTAACACAAATGGTGATAAGCAATATCGAAAAGGATGGTGAATGCCCATTAGCCACGTATTTAGGCTGACAATTGTCACTGTCACAGAAGCACTTTAGACCGCTATGCGATAAAACGGTCCCAAAACTTTTATAGATATCAAAATCTGTAACCGGCTCACATTCATCGACACCGTTCTCTATGGAGTTCTTTCTGTAAGTACAACCTCTCTCAATACCCTTCAGTTTCATTGTTCCCCAATTACCTGCAACATCAACATCACATCACACATATTATTATTTTGGTGACTTGAGTGCCACAGCAAAGTTATTTCATTGTAGAACTGCAGGCTGACTAAATGCGAATACGTATCTTATATAAACTATATAGAGATACGAAGTGCAGCTGTACAAAACTCTAGAAATAAGGTTTGCCTCTGAATACTAAATAATGTTGAATTCGCATGATCTATTTACCGCGAAAGACAATTTTAAGCGAGTGTGGTACTGCTGAGAAATGATTGATTTTGACATGAAAATGGACGTCGAGGGATCATTTAATGTGTCCGTCTAACTCACAAGTGTTCAAGGAAGAAAACGAGAGGGTTGAAGTCAGGGTACGGCCTTAAAATTGTTATATATTGGAAGATAAAGTACCGAACCATGGCAGCGTTTGGCTTTCTAGCGGTTAGGAAGCTTTATGTAGAACAGCTACATGCTGACATACTGGATAACATTATAGGATACGTCATTTTTAACGTGGTACAAAATGCTACTCCAGCAACGATAGTGATTGTATAATGGTTTTTGAATTAATTAATTTTACCATAGCAATACAAGGCTGGAAACTTCCACATATTTTACTCACTAAAACTAGCATTATTTGATTATTCCGTGTCACACGGAAGTTGGCGGAGGATACTGGGATAGGCATCGTCCGTCACAAAATGGCTTCCCTGACAGAAATCGAAAACAATAACCACTTTTAATTGGCTCGTGAACTAGCCTATGACATCAACAATGAAATCAAATATGTTGACATAATTATGTTGTAGCCTACCTTGCACTGAAGCTTCCGTCCACTCCACAAAGCATACTCCTCGACCCTTGTCATTTGAAGCACAGTCCACAGATTTTAATGCAGTTGTGTTGCCACCATCAAAGCATTCCGGTTCTCCTGTCGCACCAACATAGCTACTATCTGATCTTCGGTAGTCGAAACACCAATAACATTTTAAACCTTCAATTAGACAAAAAATAAACAATAATATAGATAGCTTTAGAGCCAGATGTCTCACTGGCTGATCAACAAAAGCCTACGGCAGAACGACCCCGGGTTCCCTTCCAGTAATGGCAGCAAATCTTTCTCCACGTGAAGTACGAGGTCACTCGAAAAAATTAACAAATAATACATAAAATGATTGTAGAAAAATCAATTGTTCTGGTATACATCTATCTCGCAAGAAAAAATATAATCATCAGATAACAGTATTAGTCTAAACGAGCATATTTCTAATTTGAACAACCCACTCCAATCAAATTAACTACATAAGATGCCCAGTTGAATGTCCACTTATATAACCATAGGTCGTGTTCCTGATTGTTTGCTGCTGAAAAAATGAACACATTCTTGCAATAGTGGTCGGTCCGCGGCCGTGGCTTGGGGGTAGCGTGGGCACTTCCTAATCCTATTCACCCTTCACGGGATCTAGTCCGTCTGTCGACCATCAGGTATGAGTGAGTCACACGTTGTGGCTCCGGCAATGGCGGGGTTGGTTTTTACGAGGGGTCCTTTCGGTTTTCCACCGTAATAAGGCAAGGAACCGTGTGATGGGAACAATCCGTCGTAATGTAAACGAAATGCCCTTGAGTACGACGTTAAACTCCACTCAAACAAACAAACAAATGACATAATCTTCTTTTTGTAAAGACGATAGCTCTATGTGGAACCATAACGAGATATATACTGGCTACGATTGATGTCAAATGGTTCCATGCAGACCCAAAATGAACCAGAACCTGTTTGTTTGATCGGGGTTTAACGTCGTGTTCTGTGGCATTTCACTTATTTGACGACGGATTGTACATTCCACACTGTTCTTTGCCTCATCACGGTGGAAACCGGGAGGAAACCCCATATAAACCACCCATACGATTGTCGTGACCACATCGCCACTTACTTCTATACCTGTCAGATATTGGACAGACGGACTCATTGCCGTGAACAGTACATTGGAGTAGGATTACTAAGCCCACACTTATAACTAAGCCACCGCCCAGGGCCATAATACATATAGACAGTGTAATTCACAGAAATCAAAGAGACCGCTATTTTCGACGTTTCGACAGTCTTGTTTTCATCACCTGCAGTAGAATCGATTATTTATCCCTTTGACAAAATTATGAACGACACATACTCACTCCAAATTACTCAGAACATCATTTATAAATTCAATAAAACGCATGCAAGCAGTGCAATCCACAGAAAACACAAAACAGTATACTTTTACTCCACGTTCCATCATCATAATTTTGTATCACCAAGTTCTCAGAGCTAAAGGGAATGGGAAGCTGATCTGTTTGTACGTTTTATTTTTGTCTCCGTCGTCATATAAGTGAAATACCCTTGAGTACGACGTTAAACAGCAATCAAACAAACAAACAAACAATCGTTATCACCAAGAGAATAATTCATCCTTTATCTACCTGCTTAACAAATATATAATAAGGTATATATATTTATTGGTTTAATGGGGTGCTTTTGTAATTTGAGCAGGGAGATAAAGGGTAAATTATTCTCCTGGTGATGACAAATAATGGTTTATTCGTTGTTTTTTCTTTGGTGGTGGGGAGGGTGATGGTAACGCGGTTCTTATGGTTATTTCCCTCACTTGACGGCGTACCAGCCCAATGGGTGCAGAAATTACCCTCGACACCACTAGCAATAAATAAAAACAAGACGGAGCAAAAGATAAAACCATTACAGGACATAATATAAAGTTATCTCAAAGAGATCGGCTTCAAATTGCCCCTCAGCTTCAACAGCACGAGGGCAACAGGAAGCTTCATCCCAACATATGCGAGACTTACCTGTACACGAAGCTACAAACGTTAGAAGAAAAACTGTGACTTGTAAGTAATGTGTCATCGCCGCTGGTACGGGCTTCGTGACAAAGCGTCAACTGTTGTCGAATAACCTGCTGAAATATCAAACGAGGAGTTCAATTAGAATTGTCGTACACGGCAGCACTTTTGTAATAGCAGATAGATTTAAATCACAAGCTAATCTATACACAAGTAAATAGAGCTTTGTCCATTCAATATTTCAATTTGGAAAACCTTAATGGTGAGATTCATTAAGACAAGGAACTCATTCAAATCATCTGAAAAGTTTCGATACTTTTTTAAAACCATCTGCAGTAGTGACTCGTATACACCGCCATTACAAGTGCATAGAAAATGACAAATACAAATTAGGCGATTAGTTTTTGGACTTACTTAAATTGTGTCATAAAATTACGTTCTTAAAAGAGGGGAAAAGAGAACACTTTGAGGGACAACACATAGAAAGACCACACCCTGATGCAATGAATATCAAATTTACAATTGTTTCAATGCTTCAGGACAAGTTAAACATCTCCTCCAAAACTTCAAACAATGGCTTAATAGATCGTGAACCGACAACCTCTGTTCCCTGATGATGTCGCGGCTGAGGTTTATAGTTTTGGGGCAAACTTGGTGACGCGAATCGAGTATTCAACCCATGTTTCCTCCTATCTGTGGTCTACATATTTCAGTTGACTAAATAGCGGGCAATCCATATTGTTGGCTAACAAAATTTAACATAACGGTGCATTCTCACGGTGCGATTTGTAGTAACGACATCAGGGGATTCCCCTGATTTGCAGCATTTTGATTGGTAGAAAAAATAATACTGGCGGGGCGACCAATTAAAAAACAAGAAATGAGGGGAATCCCCCAAGTCGTAAGGCTAACAAAATTGAACATAAGGAATACAAGCCACATCTGTTTTCTCGTCCTTTAAATTTACACTCAACTCGGTACCCGAGTAAGAACGTATGTCCAAATTTACACTTAACTCGGTACCCGAGTAAGAACGTATGTCCAAATTTACACTTAACTCGGTACCCGCATAAGAACTTATATCCAAATTTACACGTAACTCGGTACCCGAATAAGAACGTATGTCCAAATTTACACTTAACTCGGTACCCGAATAAGAACGTATGTCCAAATTTACACTTAACTCGGTACCCGAATAAGAACGTATGTCCAAATTTACACTTAACTCGCTACCTGAACTTATATCCAGGACTGCCCTTCGGTTGAGTAAGTATACCGGGCAAAGTTATGCTGCATCTATATACTTTTACACGCTGCCAAAAACGTCATAGTTCGTATTGGTGTGGCGTTATGAATGTGCAATAACAAAATAAGTTCATAATCGTGCGGTTCATATCCGTGCCAGTTGTTCGATGCACTATAGTTTTATACTTGTCTGATAAACTATTTACTTTATCCGAAATGACCCACATAGGTAGGTAATACAGATAAGTATATATACATAATACTCAATATGTCGATCAGCGAGTGGGATTACGTTGTCATAACGGGAACGGATTAGATTGCCACTTGACAATATAATAAATCAAAACAACATTGTTTTGCCTTGGATCATGCTGCGTGCTGAATGGCGAGTATGTCAAGACAATACATAATACATACTAAATCTATGCGTTATACTATACACACATCCAAAAAATAGTGCAAGGTTCGCTTTATTATAACGATACTAAAACCCACAAAGGTGCAGAGTTCTGTATGTCTAATATTCTAGTATACAATGTAGCCTTTTTTAGGGTTAGAGTGCTTATAAATGTGTAATTTTCAGTTTTATCTCACTTTCCGGTTATTATGGGTTCAATAAGCATTGCTCAATAATATTTGATATAGGTCTACTGAACTTCCTGATACTTGTATATGTCAATCGAGAGTTGAAATCTCCCATTAGCCTTTTTTCAAATTACCAAAATACGGTTTAAATAACTGTTGCTAACCCGCTATTTTTCTCTCATTTACCATGTCTGTAGACTTGAAATTTTAGTATAAGGTCTTGTAACCTCACTGCTTAGGCATATTTAGTTAATAAACGATACAGAATTTACTCCATTGGGATATTAAACCTGTATTTAGCCGGTAAGTCTACTTAATTGAAGATTTGAGCCCAACATCAAATCTCGCTGTTGATCAATTACACGATTTGAAGCCTTCAAACTCAGTAGTTAACAAGGCATTTACTTCGGGATTCCCCACATGATAGATATTTTCGCCTCCCGCAAAACAAGAATTTTAAGTGAAACTCCAGTCGCTATAAAACTATAAACTATAAAAACTATAAATATATGTTAAATATTGTTTTTAGAAAGCCGAGAATTATCACACACAAATGTCTATTGAATCTCCGAAACTACTTAACGTCGCGTCAACTTTTATATTGACTCTGCTTCCGACTTTAATTTCTCCAACTGCACCGGTTTAGTTCACCATAAATATCGGTCATAAAATCTGTCATTTGTTTGCTCTTCGAAAGCAAATGTCGGAAACTTAACGATAGTATTGAACTGCTATTGAAAGAAGCCCTCGCGATTAGAAGACACAGACCGTGTTTAAATCATGGCCTCAAAGCCACTAAAGAGTTAGTTTTGTTTAATTGAACTGTTTTTATCTCTTCACCACCTGTACACACCAGATTTAACTCTATGATCTTTGTATTGTTGTTTTAATAACTGTCTGTTACTATATAATGTTAGTTGTTGACCATTTTATTTACTCCTGATGATGACAAAATAAAGTGTCTTAACGTGGAGCAAACATGAAGTTCTCTGTGTTTGGAATTACACTACTTGTGTATTAACGATAGTATAAATGCCTACAACTTGTGCCCTACATCTGAGTCATTTGAACCGTGCATGGCTGTGTTCATCGAAAAAAAAAGAGTTCAAAATGACGTCACTATTACGTCCTTAAAATTGTTTATCTGGTTGATTGTGGTTTTCATTCAACGACTTGATCGAGAAGACCCTAAAGTCGGTTGACATGTATTGAAAGTACATGTAATTGTATTAAGTTGACCATAGTCACGGCAGATCTTTAATGTTTTTAATGCATATAAGCTTATAAATGTAATGAATAATCATGATTTGAATGAAACATTTTTGGATCTAAATTCAGATAGCTCAATATATATTTTGTTTAAAATTGAATCCGCGTCATACTCTATGGTGAATTAACCACATCTTACGTGCCTGTAAGTGGACTTCGGTCTGTTGGTGTCGAATTCAATCAAACTAAAAAACTAAAAACATCGACGCAACTGAGATTTTGCGTCTTGTGACTGACTAGAGTCGTGACCAGTGACGTCGATGATGTTTTCCTTTACCCTCTGGTCTAGACGACCTTTACCCTCTGGTCTAGACGACCTTTATCCTCTGGTCTAGACGACCTTTATCTCTGGTCTAGACGACCTTTATCCTCTGGTCTAGACGACCTTTACCCTCTGGTCTAGACGACCTTTACCCTCTGGTCTAGACGACCTTTATCCTATAGTCTAGACGACCTTTATCTCTGGTCTAGACGACCTTTACCCTCTGGTCTAGACGACCTTTACCTTCTGGTCTAGACGACCTTTGCCCTCTGGTCTAGACGACCTTTACCCTCTGGTCTAGACGACCTTTACCCTCTGGGCTTGCAAGTCGTCAGAATATAATGTTAAACCCCTATCCAACAAAACAAGCAACAATTACTAAGATGTATTCCATAAATGAAATAAGTTCGTTTTAGGCTACAGATTAGGCCTAAAGTATGTCCATAAAAAAAGGAAGAATCTTTGTTTAATAAAAATGAAATTGAAAAGCCGATATGTTCATTTTGTCTTTGGGTTTGCCTACGTAAAGTGGTTATCCGTTCACATGATCGAGTTTCGCAGTCGACCTCCGGCTATTAAAGCAGCATGTTTATTCTTATAAACTTAGCTCTTTCTGTTTGAATATTTTTACCCTTGGAATAAAAGTAAAATCCGCCAACTGAATTTAGGTGTAATGTTTAGATTGCTCTTTCTGTTCTTATGGTACACGTTCAGGAAGACTTTGATGATATATGAGTCCATGTACACATTATCGGGCCGTCTAAACAACCTCGGAATTTCTCTAATTCTTTCCCAAGCGCTTTAAGTCATAGTTCCTACAACTATTGGTTCTACAACTATTGACTTATATATATATCATATTTTTTACTCATTGTTTGGTCAAATATTGTATAAGTTGTAAGGTATGTCAAGTCAGCTCATTGTTAAGTTGAGGGGGTAGATAAGCCAAAGCCTGCGATGCTGTTTATATACCTTTTGCGATGGATGGCTTTTCGTTGTTAAGCGTAGTTATATTCATGTCAAACCTGTACCAATGATCAATCCACTCCACTAGATGATTTACGGAGGGTGTTCCGCTACCATTACATTCAACCATAATTGTTACAAAACGTTTTAATGAAAATTTGCCCTCACTTTTCCTCGTCATATAGTGTACATGTTAAGTTAACTTTTGTTTACATGCATCGTAAATATTTTAAACAGCTGTCACAACCTGTCATATATAGTGACTAGACAAGAGTATACGCGGTCTTCACTGTACTCACAATATGGCGAAATATTTCTGTGTTTGTTTAATTGATTGATTGATTGATTGATTGATTGATTCATTGGGGATTTTAGACTGCTCTTTATACGTCAAGCCGTTTGATCACTTCTATCTTTATTCTGCATAATTATAGAGAACTCTGTTTCACATATGTGAAATTCTTTGTCATCCCCGACGCAACAGGCTCAAAACAAAGACAACACATGACACAATAGCAAGTCACCATAAACAGATCGGCTTCCAATTGTTCCTTAGCTCAGATAGCACCAAATTTGTCCCCGTATGTGAGTAAGGCAGAACCCGTCCTAAAATAAGAGAATACCATTGAGTTTGACTTTAAGCCCCAACCGAACACACAATCTTACATTTACCACCCGTAGTAACGATGTTAACGCCGACTTTCTTATGGAGTCACGTATTATCTACTCTTCTCACTTAATTACAACAACTTCCACATAATAACTATTTTTGTTGCCTGAATCATCGTCTCTAGCCAAGTGTTTTAGTCAAAGCTATACTGCATTACAACCATTGGAGGATTGATCGCTTAAAAATAGAGTTACAGCTACGCCCCCTTGCGGATAAAACAACCAAGTTTCGAGCTATAGCGCTGATAAGATAGGTTGAATGCTATACTCAAGTTTTGACCATTTGTTTAAGCTCTATTGGCGTATATACGGAGATTTGATGTATGTAAGGGTGGATACATATGCAATGCTCTCGTTGAGAAGGTTGACTACCCCAAACATATTCCTTTTTCGACAACACTTCACCCACTTTTTGTTATTGAGTATCGTTGTCATTTCGTAACACAACATCTGATTGATTGTGTAGACGTTCCCACGCAACCAATCAATCGCTTGAGAGTAGCGTTCGGTTATATGTGCTCGATCCGTCAAGGGTTGCAATGCAAATTAACTCGGAATAAAACTCTTGTCTAAAGATATGTCTGAATATGCTTCCTTGTATAAAACCTACTGATGGTGGGCAATCTTTGTCAGAAATATAAAGAGTGTTCCGATCAGAGATATTCTTTACAGCTGTGAAATCTTTTCACTAAAGATAGAAATAGCATATTTGTTTTGCACACGAAGTTTACACCAGAGGAGTGTTTATCTTTAAAGTGTAGGTCTATATATGAGGGGCGATACCTCGATTAGAGTACAGTGACTAATCCAGATAAAGATAAACCTTTCATAATGACTCAATAGTCTGCCAAGGTAATAAACCCTACCTTGGGGAGACTCGTACATTGAGGCATTGTGTGTATAAACATGCTAACACGGATGTCACAACTGTGAGTAGGAGCTTACTATTAACGTAGGACTACTTCCGAGTCGAGCAGTTCATATCCGAATCAGCATACACTTCTACTGCTCTGATCTAGTATTCATTTAAACGTAAGCGACTCCCATTGAAGTGCCATAAATCGGGATCAACAATTGTGCAATCTGTAGAGCTCGTCAAACTTTGACAGGAAATGGTGTGATTGAAAACAACACTGACTGTTCGTTTGTACTGAATTAATTGTAACAGAACTGTCCCTCACGTCTCTCCTCCACTATAACGGTTTAGCATACAGTGGTTTTTTATTTATTTAAAGTTGGGTTAGCAACACTACCAATAACGAAATAAAGTATTGAAAACAAATTATGTTAATTTGAACGTGCATGATCACTTACGCCCTTAAGGATGTATTCTATCCTCTGCCTCTGAGATGACCAACCAGGCCAATCTGGTACCGTATTAAACTCTATCGGTGGAACAACCCTTTTTACTCCGCTAACGGCTTTAAATATTATTCACGAATCTTTCTATTTCCTTTATTTAGCCCAAACATTGGTGATGGTGAGTGTGACGAAAGACAGTAAAATTTATGAATATACATACCCTACCTAACGGAAAAACAACTGATTTCAATATAAGCTTATTTTTATTGCATATATTCAAATACAACCATCTTTATTGCACTTGCAATCAAATTAACATAGCAGTTAATTAGTAAATCTAAAAATCAGAACTGACGTCATTGTTCTAAAACACGGTAGTTATATCATCAAGTCGGGGCTGTCCCCTATTGCCTTGGCTGGTGGATGCTTTCATATTAAGCCGGAAGTGAGGGTTCCGTCCCCAAGCGAAACAACAACAACAAACAACCGCTTACACATATCAACCTGGTACTAAAAACAAGATTTGTTTAAAACCACATGTCGCTTTAAAACATGTTTCAAGTATGTGTTACTCAAAAAGCTATTTGGATATTGTATAAATCAGGTTAACAATGCGCTTGGATGAACAAGCTTATGTATACGCCGTGTTGTTACAGATGACTTCCATGGGCCCGCCTGTTAAATTAACTAATTACCGGCTATGCTTAATGGAATGCAGGTGCAATACAGATGTTTGTCTTTGAAAATATACAATAAATATAATTAGTTGATGTCGAAAATCAGCGGTATTTCCCTTTAACTGACGGTTTATAGGATGATAAAATATACAAAAAATGGGTTCAAAATGACATCAAGAGTTGGCCCGTAATTTGAGCAATATTAAAATAATTATCCATGTGCCAACTTTTACACAATAATATTTAAATTTTTATTTGGTACATTCTTGGCCGAATTTAACATCTCCATAAGTATAAGAACTCACATTTGTCAAAAGTTTTTTTTTATTTCATTGGGAATATCGTAATGTGAAACCAAAGGGAGATGTGTAGGGGGTCATCTGACGTTAAAGCCGTCGAGATTCGGGGCCTTTTCTAGTCACAATGGATAATGTGTATGACCTCATTTCAAATCACCACTTTCCCGGATGTTGTGAGGTCAGATGACCGCCTTGCAAGGGTTTAATTACCTTCCTTGTCAGCTTCCTAAGACTCTCAACTGTTTCTTGTGGCTTTTCGTCTTCCCAGTTCTGCTTGTTGGTCGCTATGAGTTTTATCTGCCCCTATGTGATGCGATGGTTTTAATTCGATTTTATATGGCCACATATTGCTGAATGTCCATCTTATTTTTTGTTAACTGAGGCCGGATGTTCCCCTTTTCTTACGATCAAATGTCTCAAATGTATCACCTATGTAATAGTAACCATGCACACTTACATGTAATCTGCCCGTTAACTAGACCGTTTTCTTAACTTTAGCTTGCAATCCTTTAACAGATACATTAGAACGAAACGTTATATGAGTGCACTGTTAACTATATACCGTAAATTTGACGGTAGATTACTGGCAGCTCATGCTGCCAACCAACTACCGTAAAAATAA
>JARDVA010067406.1:0-12001 GCA_030265315.1 Mopalia swanii
ACGGTAATCAACCGTAAAACGACCGGCTGGGTGTAAAACGGTAATATACCGTTATATTTACAGCATTTTACCGTTAAAACTACCGTAATGTGTTACAGTGTAGATACACATTGTAATAAATATACATTACTTAAGGGTCCCATACAGGATCTAAAGTTACCATAAAAATCATTCAGATATAAACATCAGCAATATCATTCAAATATATCACAAATAATTTGAAAAGACACTAAGTTGGAAACCATATACAAGACAAAAAAATCATGTCTTTAAAACTTTGGCAAATCTGTGAGACCTTAATTAAAATCTAGCGATAGCTTGAAAACATTTTGTTAAACGTTTTATGGTGGCTTTATTACCGAACCCATAACAAGCTACTTCAGTTCTACAGGACTCTGCCCATTACTTTAAGTGTTACATTTTAAAAACTGCGTGGTCACACTCGCTTCATATCCCTATTAATATTTTCATCATTAGTTTTGGATTTTACAGAAAGTATGTCATGAACTTTCGCTTTGCAATAGTTCTATTAGATGTACCTTCATTTGGTCCTTTAACATAAATTAATTTAACAGTCAATACATAAAAAAAATTAGAAACAGGGAGACAACTCTGTATATAACCATGGGACAATACTGTATTACGTTAGAGTTCCTGAAGCGGCCAAGCTATATATATATATATTCAATCCAGTCTTTGTTATACTTTGTGATCATGTATTTCAGATATACTGTCAACAGCAGTGCATCTCACAAAACCCAGTTAAGGGGCAATACAACTTAATTTTACAATGCGACGTTTAACTGCATCAAACGAACAAACAATCTTATTACAATGTTAATCCGTCAAATTCCAGTTGGGCTCACAATCTCAAAACAACGAACATATCACCAAATATGGGTATTCAGAATTGTTTCGTTTTTCAGTTACACTGTTAAAGACATACATACGGGCGGGAAGATAGTCAGACATATTTGACGACAACATCATCGGGTCATTCATTGGCCGAGTTATTAAAACTCGTTAAGTGTGTCAATCCTGAGCGGGCATGTTACGGTATTGCCTTAACAGATACAGTGTATTTATTAAAAGCGAGAAGAAAAGAAGCTGTTTCGTAAAAGATCAGGCAAAGGCAAACGAGACAACGCATTACTGAGGAGATAATTCAGATGTGAACTTAATCAGATTGAATTCAAACTCTGACGATAAGACTTAGCGTTCACCCTCAGACTGTCGGTGTTCTAGGTTGGTTCAATTTACTCGACACACTATCCTAATACCAACGTGTTGTATGTATAGACAATATTATTAAATGACAGAGAACTAGCGCAATGTCAACAGGTGACTATTAAAACAAACCTATAAGATATGTACAGTCAGGTGATACCAGAATAGCAGAGAAAGGCAATATTCTTTTCGACCATTGGCCCTAATTACATATACGCGTATTCTTGGTTATCTGTTACAGCGGTCATGATATGGTTCTTCCTTACTTCGTTAAATGGACGTGTAATGTTTTTTAATGTTTTGACTTTCAGAAGATGGATAAAGGGCACCATGGATACAGGCTGGTGTGCGTTGCCGATTACTCGAAGTAGGGCGGATAACTCCTTGCTTGACTAGATACATGGCCCAAGAGCACGGTCGCCTGGTTTGTAAGTGTTTGATAGTTAATAAAATACGTTATTGACAAAAAAAAGGTTTTGATTTTTTTCTTCTTATTTATTAAGTGTGTACCACCATCATTCAAGTGAAAATAAAACAATAAGTGAAGAAATAACAATTTTAGCAAAAATACGGATTTGTCTCTATCTATACGTTTGAACATAGAAAAGTCCGGAAACCGGCTATCAAATATAAGACTCGGTTTTGAACTTTATACTTCCGATTTTAAGAGCGCATGTCTTTGGCTGACGTCCTATAGGCTCTCCGTGATACTGCCGACGCCGCCACATGACCGAAGCAGGGAGAATCACCAAATAAGATATAAGTAAATTGGCTTACAAAATTGTTCAGCTGCTTAGAATCGTACTTCTATTCCTGTCGATCAGAGGTAATCATTATAACATTACATCTGGGATACAGTAGGCCTAAAGCCCCAGATTACAATAATCGAGTTATTCGGTTATGCTTCCAGAGATCACTCCATGGTCAGTGCTCTGATTTGGTTATTAAACTAAAAGATCCATGTCAATGTTTTATTTTGGAAAACTAAATAGAGACAATATACTTGTATGAGCAGAGCTATGCCATTATGTTATGCTTAGGACAAAATTTAAAAAATGGATACTTTATTTGGTTATTAGCCCTTCTGTCATGTGGCGGCGTCGGCAGTATCACGGAGAGCCTATAGGACGTCAGCCAAAGACATGCGCTTTTACAACCGGAAGTATAAACGTTCAAAATCGAGTCTTATGAATTTGATCTAACCTATAGATAGTGACACATCCATATTTTGTTAACGTTTTTATTTCTTCACTTATTCTTTGTTTTAATCGAGTGTATGTGTCACACACTTTATAAATAACCAAAAAAAAGTTATTTTGTCAATAATGTATTTTATTAACAATCAAACACTTACAAGCCAGGCGACCGTGCCCAAGAGTGAAACGGTGTGGAATAGTTTTACGTCGGGACTCACCTTGCCACCAGAAGTTGGGATGGTATTCAATCTGTGTTTAACTAACTCACATCGAGACACCAGCAGTGACACTGTTTTATTACCGTGGAGACACGGCAGACTGACACAACGTAAACGCCCATTAACTCGTTCCCCAGCATTCCATTCAGTCTGTGTTTCAGCGGTGAGTTTGAGTCTGTTGACATAAAGTACACGAGAGTTCCACACGGCTGTACTGTAGTTAGTCGCTAATGTATCAGTTCCTTCACCCCTGATAAAACTGTCTATAGAGACTTGGTTTGAAAGAAGGAAGTATCTGTAAAATAGTGTTTTTGAATACAGAGTAAAATCATAGAACTTAACCGATCTCGGCATTACTCAGTGTTCTGTTGCATTTTATCATATAATTAGGTTTGTGGAATAACACCATTCTATTTCTTTTGTAAAGCAAACAACTTTACTTTCTTTTACAATATTTTTAACTTACAATTAATAATAGCAAGTCCGTATTTGATTATTTCAGTACGGTGACTATGCAGACAAACGATATAATTGTTTGTTTGAGCTTACTAATATACATTCACATTATCAAAGCTGATGGAGGAGAATGAATGGAAACAATGTTGAAATTAGCATTGAAATTAAAATCTGTGCTCGAAATAACGCCCAGATATTTCACCCGCTTCACACTAACTGTTGTTTGATTTAGTTGAAATATATGTTAACCGGATTAGTTTTGTTGTTGTTTGAAATGATCTGAACAGCTAGAGCTTCAATCTATGAAACCGATACAGATTTTCAAAGCTTTTCCCATTCTTTAATGCAGAGTTTTGTTCTGTATGGGGGAAACGAGATCGAACATCATTGGCCCTTGTACGAATTCACCCCTTAGTAGTTTTCATGAGCCTTGTATAGGCGTGACCTATCTGATGTTTTATATACGGTGAAAAGGAGTCTCGCTTGACACATTTACGTAAAAAAACAAAAAAATACTGTACCTGTAAATGCATCAGCAGCGTCATACTGCCTTGCCGTGTGCCTCAGTGCCTTGTTCTTAATTTGAAATCTGTTTAGCTATAATCTCATTGTGTTTTGATTCAGCTGACGATTAATTTAATGCATATTCAATCCAAAAAGCCGATTTACGAATCGTCTATTTTTAGTTATTATAATTCATAAAAATGTTCAGTTGACTGGTGCTCGGTTAATTTACTCATTTGCATAGAAAAAAGCAGACCACAGTAGATTGGGAAATCGTTTCCGACTTTTGACATGTATCTGACCGCTGTACGAGTATTCTGGCACATGTAACCTAGGCAGATAAGAATAATTAACTTCATACTGTTTCTGTATGGTTGATTCAGCTATTATGTCTGCATCCAATAATCATCTTTAATGCTATTCACTAAACTTGGCATATGTATGGTAGTATGTTATGTGAGTGGATTAACTACGGGATATGGCTTAAAAAATTAACATCCTACTTAACTTTGACAAGCTTAATTGGGCCTAATTGGAAATCATCACCTGGCAAATATTATTAACCGTCAGGTAAAATGTCTTTACTCTTATGAGCACTCGGGAAGCCATTGATCTTAATGCGATTTCCACACGTGTGATGTATTTTATGCACACATCAAACAAAGTCAACAACTGATCAATCTAAGCCGTAAAGTTTTTAGTTTGAGGCGTACTCGAAGCCTCAATACACGGCTTTATTTAATCCTCGCCAGGAGAACATATTTGTTCGAGTGATATATTGCTGGGTAAACAGACCGAATGCGTACGACTCGAGTAAATATTTCAACTGAACTATGTGCGAAAACAAAACGTGGAGTGTCCACAATATGGCTATTTAGCTGAGTGACTATATGATCTGGTTTATATATTTATAGATATTGCAGATGTACACTATCGGATATAATTCTGATGCCCTTCTGAACATAAACGTGAGTATTTAAGTACTGGTTTATATTCCACGTCATGTTAGCGCGCATTGAAACTCAACGTATACATTTAGTAACAAAATGAAAGTTGTATTAAGATAAGAAGTAACGAAGCGTTCACAATGTGCCGTTGATATCATTCGTCTTATTCGGTTCATATTGACTTATCGCATCGTCACAACTTTAGCTATAAGTTTATAATATACTATTCGTTCTGAAATGTAAGCAGGCCCATTGAGATAGGGGGAGTCAGCAGGGGAGACCCATGGATTGAGGGGGTCAGCAGGGGAGACCCATGGATTGAGACGGGGGTGTCAGGAAGGGGCCCATTAATGACTTTCTTAAGTATAGCCTTAGATAGTGAACAATACCTTTTCTGTTACGGTGTCTTGTGTCCAAGAATTAGCGTGGCCGCCCAGAATGTAAGCATATACGTATACTAGTCAGGACGCCTACAATTCTGGGAAGATTGATGCTGTTAAACAGATTATCGACTCAAAGTTCCGAAAAGAGTCCAAATTCTAATTTGTATTGTATTTCAATTAATCCACGCGGCATATTTAAGATCTTGAAGCACTAAAAGAGCAAGATGTCGAAGATTCGTAACAAATAACCTGTCCATGGCTCTCTTAATAAGATTTAAAAACACTTTCAGTTTAGACTCTAACTAATTGACTGTATCCATGACTGAATAGAGTAGGTGTTTTATTATTGTATATCGAGTCCAACTGGACTAACTATCGACATAATTATTTCTGAATAAATTGATTTTGCGACCATAATATTTTGGGTTATTGGCGTGTTTCATTCCTATATTTTACTGATTTAATTCACATTGTGACACACAAATCCTTTCTAAAACAATTACAAACAGAATAACTGTCGAAATTCATCAGAATTGTGTATAAATGCTGTCCTGTTGATAACACAAACTATTAAACCATCGTTACAAACTCCTATAAAGGAGAGAAGAGAAAGTTGTAAAATTTAAAAGCTTATTAGAGACAAAAACTTCATTCTAACACATCTGTGAAATCCGTGTTGGACAAACACAAAATTACAAACTTATCTGGTCTAAAATCAACAACAACAACGATTTTCAAGACACAAGAGGTTGCATGAAAGAGCGAATAGCG
The DNA here is from genome assembly GCA_030265315.1 of Mopalia swanii. Lineage (NCBI taxonomy): Eukaryota > Metazoa > Mollusca > Polyplacophora > Chitonida > Mopaliidae > Mopalia > Mopalia swanii. The sequence continues at coordinate 5,703 of JARDVA010067406.1, forward strand.
TCTTAATAATTGAGACTGAAAAACAGATCTTGTCCCCAGTCACCAATCTATACCATAACAAGGATAACTGGCTGCCTCACAGCCAGTTGTTCTCACTCCAAAAATAAGACTAAAGAATCTTTAAAAATTCAACATAATTATTACATTCATTACAGAATTGAACATAATAACAGATTTTTGACCTGAATATGCGTTTCTTATTTCTCTCCCTCCCCTCTCTGTTTTTAGTTATTAGAAAAGATTCTTACTAAACATTTTCGGCGACACTCTGATGGATGTTGCCATTTAATTACGTAGTGGTGAATATCTCGTTTAAACGCGAAAAAGACTACATGTACATCCATTTAATTAAAGCATTGAAGAAAACAAATTAAATATATCAGTATTTTCGATATTTTGGGAGAACACTTTTTTATTTTGAACAGATTCTAGTTCAGAAAATTTAGTAGGTTGAAACCCGTCTAGGGATCGAACCCACGACCCCTAGAGTTAGGCACCGAACTTTCTGAACTAGAATCTGTTAACAATAAGAACGTGTTATCCAAAAAGAACGAAACAACTGTTAAAATTCAGTTTCAGAACAATAGGGTGTTTATTGTATTCATAAAGCAAGACAATGGATCTGTATTAGCTTAAATAAAAAAGATGTAATTATTTCGTTAAAAGACCATCGCTTAGCGAAGAAACGTTTGGAATCTACAAATAATTAAATTGTGAATCTGATACAAATCACAAATGTATTGCGACACTTGAAATTTTAACAATAGACCCCCGAAGGCGAACTGAACACTTCATCGTCAACAATTGCACTTCAGACATGACAAAGAACCATGCATACGTATTGATTGATGTATCGACTGGGACAATGGTAATCCGATCCTTGTCAAATCTGACACAACTTGAAACGGTGTCATTCTCCAGCACGACAGCATTGTTTAACTAATCTGTCACAGCTGTAAATTAACCTTCTTATCAGCCCAAAAGCAGTCACTTGATGTGAAACGAGTAATCGATTAGGGTCGCAAATTTACGGTTTTATAACTGACTCACTCCACTACCTGACAAAAGCCGACTTCTCGACCGGTTCATTTCACACAATCGTCCGGCCCCGCTTTGTTGACCAATTACCTTTTTGTCAAGTAGATTATCTAAGGTCACATTTTAGGTCAAACGTCAGAGATTCAAATGAAGATATTATTACTACATTCAGTTTCGTCAAAAAGTTATTGTTACCATTTTAACAAAGTGTTTAAGCATTACGGGATAGTGTATTCTCTCATTGAATTATTTGTGAAGTCAGATGTTCGCCCATTCTTGATTTCTAATCACACGGAATACCTCAGAGCACCTACAAATTGTGAATTATGAAAGATTCTTATAAAGGAGGGAATTACAAACTTCTATTTTAATTTCGTTTGTATTTCCCTTCCAGATCAAGCAACGAGCCACAGAAACTTTTTTTAACAGGAATTCCAGCTGCGAGGAAATTCCAGGTCCTAGACATACAGACATGATTTGCGTCCAGTGATGCCAGGAGGCAGGACAAGGACGCATGTGGCTGAATGGACAGATACATTACTTAAGGAATGTGAAACTGACTGACAGACTGCATAGACCTACTGGCATGCAAACTGCTGAAGAAATTTTCCAGAATGCTTCAGATTTTGATATTATTGATATATAAATAACTTAGAAACGCATGTTTCCAATAACAGTGCTAGAGTTTCCAGTATTACTATGTGTTTTAGTATGTATTCCATACGGATATTTCTCGACGGTGCTTCATATTGCATGGATGGCTCCAGAGAGACGATACTCATATTTCAACGTTTCCAGCAGTGTCGGCGCCTTGGCTTTGGCCCTCCAAGACATTGAGGAACTAGATATATTAACAGGATTTCAATTCAAGTAGGTCTATATATTTACATAGCATTCATTAGATCCACTGAAGAGCTTAATTTAATACACAGCTAGTGTTATTCCGAAACAGGGTAACTTCATTTTGATCTAATGTTTCAGCAGAAATAATGTCATTTTCAAAAGATCCTGATCAGTGCTGAAATAATGAATTAAACTTATGGTATAAAAGTTTTTCAGAATTATACTAGATGTATATTCCTTAGCATCTTACAAAACATTTCTCAATGGTGCTGTGTTGGAGTCCGGTTCATATTTTAATAATAATCCAGCCTACAGATCGCCTGGAAAAAAATCATATTTATTTTACCAAAACATGACTTTACAATGTTAATCTGATTGCATTTTTTAGTAATTTTTGTCAATTTATTTCACAGTATCACCTGGATAAACTCAAATTGCAGTAGCAAAGAAAGTATTGGTAAATTGGTAGATGTTTTAAATTCTGAGAAGGTTGATTTCATCCTTGGACCACCATGCACAAATGGTAAGATATGTTTAAAAACGTGAGACAATTTAAAAACCATTAGTTTAATTGAAAGGTTTACCATAATAAACAAATAGTGTAATTCCGAAAAACGTCAAATCGTTGGTGTTCACTTTGTGTATTCAATTTCATTCTGAAGTTACATTTTAGATTTTAATTTTATATAGGGTTTAGGTCTTCCCATCTGTCTAAACTATTACGTTTTAAAGAAAACAATATTTTGGAAGTGTTCTACAATGACACATTCAAACTATTCTACTACGAGGCATTGAGGCCAAACATAACGTAGTCATTTAAAACTTTGCCTTGAGCTAGCTGTGACGAATATTCTCTTAGATCAGAGGCCTGGGTCAGCAATATTGTTTTTCTTTTTTTAACAATACAAAATGGTTAAGACAACGCAGAAACGTTACATTTACTTGAACTACGCTAATTTTAATTCTTCATCATTTCTAGCAAAGCATCTTGTATATGTAGAACGTGTATATGTAGCTATTGTTTTTTGTAATCTTTTACTGACATGAAAATACAATAACATGCATGGTTTTTAACAAATGTTATAGTCAGTTGAACTAAAAACACCTAACATTTTCAAAAGCATGTGATAAGAGATAAACACAATTCTACTCTACAGAAAGGAGATACTAGTATATGCTTTTCCATACAAACGCCTAAATTTTAAGCTATGTTTAATGTTTGAAATACTTGCAAACTTATATATCGCAATACGTTATTTATCGGTTTCTGTGTATAATAAGTTAAGATCTAAGCAAACAGAACTTTTACAGAAATCCTAAATTGATAAGACTCTTTTCGGTATTTACTTAGGTTATTTACAGGACAGTATAGGCTTTTTTGTCGTTTTATCTGCGGATCATGGTGTCACATATACTTCAAATCTAGTTTGTCCACAGCTCTCTTGAGGTATTTTATACAAACTAACATATTATATTGCGTATATTGCGCACTTTCATGAAATATAGTATTAGATATTGAACAACACCAGGCCCGTTTTCACCAAGGAAAATCTTACTTTAGTGATAATCTATAGTTATAGATGTCCTTCTCTCTTATACTCTATTTGTTCCCTTTTAGCTTATTACTTATTTTATAAAGTTAATTATTCTACAAAAAATGCGTCTGAATTAAAAAAAATAGTGATGTATTTATGTTTTCCCATTTTTCCGTAAGTGAAAAACTGCACCAGGTCCTAATTACTGTACAAAAAAGCATATTGATATGGTATATAAGTTCATCTTAGTCTTTTTGCGTTTTACTCGAAATCATACATAGTTTTATGCGCAACATATAGTGTAACTTGTTAAAGGAATAAACTAACGAATGCGTGAGCATAATTGCCTTGTTTTTTCTTCCAGTCTTTGTCACAGGGTGGACATTGTATTAAAATGTACCAACGATAACAAATTCGAGTTTATATTTAACAGTTGGCTTCAATATTGAAATGTTTTACGTTTAAAGGTTTATGTTGCATTTATTATCAATGCGGAGGCACGAATAGCAACAGCGCACATTAATGTTTTGCAGAACACCAATATACGATAGCGTTTTACGGGTTACTGTGTATAATCCGATATGTGTAGCAATATATATAAGTCGAACAGTAACAAAGAGAAATGTTGTACAAAGGATAAGTAAATTATATATCTTTATTAACATAATCAATTATTTTGACCTGATCGGTTTGGTTGTGCCTGGCTTTTGATAATGCCTAGTGTCTACTCTTCAGTCATTCTAAGGAAGCATTTGTTTCACAACAAGTAGGCAGACATATTTCTTAGACTATTGGTAAAACCGTGGTTACAGTTTATTAATGTTTGTAATGAATATGAGAAACTCTGAGTTAAATATCTACACTTAGACATGATTTGTACAAATTATTTTATTTCTGCTTAACGTTTCGTCTTCGGTTTTTCCCTTTTGTAATTAATTAATGCAGTTTCGTTTCGATGGGGACGAAGAAAAAACTAAAAAATTACCTTTATAATTGATATTAAGATATTTTCAAGATAATGCGTGCAGATTATGTTATATGCAGATTGTGTTTTGTTGATTTTTTCCAATTCTTCAAATTCCAGGTTTCTTATAGTATTTGAAATTTACCTACATGTATATATTGGCTGATATATCCAATTAACCTGCGCCAAACATGTATCAACTTATGAATGATTGCCTTAGTCTGCCAACTTTGCAAGGACACGTAAATAGTGTTCTCATTAAAAACAACAACAACAGTCAGCTCATTTTCTTCGTTGCGTTGCAGGATTCTCTGCTTTTAAAGGTGTTTCATTGTTCACTTTCAGCCATGATTCCAGTGGCTGAACTGGCAGCTTACAGAGACATACCAGTTTTCAGTTGGACTTCTAACAGTCAGCAGCTGGACAATAAGAAATCCTTCTCTACACTGGTTAGAATATTACCGCCGGTATCTGCAGTGGGTAAGATATTTAAAATAAAGTATTGATTAAACCTGTTGGTATTCCTCGATCGAAACTTCTTAATATAAGTTTCTTTTCCTATAAACACATATGTACGAATATCAATCTAATTTAAATCACATCTCAAAAACGCTCCAAGTGTTTTGTTTGTCGCTATATGGAGATCTAACGCAATCACTCTACTTATCCTTGATTTCCACTGATAAGTTTAATATAGTTTAGGTGTACTCTACTTATACTGTTCAATTATGACCAGCTTACTGGGGATCACGAAAGGTCACAGTTTCGGTTTACCAATAAAAACACAGATAACACGGGGCCATGGTAAACACCAAATTCAGCAAAAATAAGCAGAAGTCCAATTTTCTCCAGTTTTGATATTGTAAGTCGCATGTAGACAAGGGGAAATGCAATTCCACTCAAAGTCTATTATTTGAATGGTGTTTGTTGATTGTGCGTGCATGTATCCGTTGGTCATGTAAAAATACGCGGTCGGGAAACTTCGGTTCGTCGGCGTAAATCTTCGGATTTTACAAACCAGAATTGAGAAGCAGCTCTGTGATTGGTCAATTTAATAAACCAATCGATATTGTAGGTGGGGTGATTGCGTTAAATCTCAATATAGCGAAAAACAAAACACTAGGAGCGTTTATGAGATCTGATTTTAATTAGATTGGTACGAATGTATACAGACCAAGCTTATTTTTACTCCTTCCCACGTATGTTAAATATAAGAACAAGGCGTTTATATACTTACTTTGTTCATTTCATGTGTTCTATTCTGATGACACTAGCTGCATGGTTTTACGACGACTCGTATTATATCATAAATGTATGCTATATACTAAATATACAACGTCGAGAAACACACCATCAAAAAAAATTAGTGCGTTGAAAAATCTATGTTTAAATAAATTGATCCGCGAGGTAATTGTTTGACCACATTCGTTAGCGACGGTCGAAAACCGCATCCATACGCTCTCATAAAAAAATATGGCTGTAATGGAACCATTTAAGGCTATTCAGTCATGGCTCTGGTGGAGCTCTTTATGGTCGTACTGGTTCCATTGAATAGCCCTCTGGTAGTTTGTTTGAAGAGTGGCAATGCTGTCTTTACTTAGCACTGGAGGAAAATTAATTTTCTACGTTATGGAAACGCTTCACATATTGGTTGTGCTAGTGTCAATTATTGTTGGAATACATCGCCGTCATATAAGCGAAATACCATCAAGGACGGCGTAAAACAGCAATCAATCCAGCAATCAACCATATTGAACCAGCGTCGTTTCCAAAGAATCCTCTAAGATCAATTATACTCTGTCAAAAAAGAAACGCATAGGCGAAATATTAATAGAATTATCCCTTTAATACAAAGCGGGATAATTCAGTAATTTTTGGGGGTAGCACAGTTAAAGTTGGTACAAGTATGTGGTAATGTT
>JARDVA010067628.1:5082-19558 GCA_030265315.1 Mopalia swanii
AACCCGTAATGTAAGTATACTTCTCACTTTACAATCATACACAACCCGTAATGTAAGTATACTTCTCACTTTACAATAATACACATCCCGTAATGTAAGTATACTTCTCACTTTACAATCACAATCGTACACAACCCGTCATGTAAGTATACTTCTCACTTTACAATCACAATCATACACAACCCGTCATGTAAGTATACTTCTCACTTTACAATAATACACAACCCGTAAATGTCAATACATTTTCCTCGCTTGGATGATGTGTGTTGTATTGGTAGCTTCTAAAGTGCAAATAATTTATCTATATGTTGCAGCTCGTAATTTGAAAACTACAATAGTATCCACAAAAGCTCGATTCACAACCTCATGTCTACCATAAATGAAATCTGTCCTTCACAATCGACATGGCAGTCGTGTCACTATTAATTACAAATTGCGTTTTGTGTGCTTCTTACAATACCTTCCTTGTTTAATAGATCCCTTGCTCTAAACAACTGTGCTACCAAGAGAGTTGACTGAAGTATACTAGACACCTTGAAGAGAATAATCAACCAAACAAACCAGAAAACACTCTTCGTCAATATTTGTCTCTACGTAGCTTGGATGTAATCTGTCTGGCAATGATAAAAATAGAGCGGTCCTCCTATATGTTACGAAAAAACTGTACTTTAACAAAGCTTGTAAACGGCAATACAATTGCCTTAAATCCCCAGGAATCTAAGCATGACACATATTTCACCACTTACTTAATACACACCAATTAATCCTTCGTATATTGTTCTGTGGTTGTGGTACATAGTTGTGCTTTTATATAATTGTCGCTCCTTACAACTGGGGCTCGCAGCCGTGGTTTAGTGGTAGCGTGTGCGCTTACTAATCGTACCCCAATGTACCCTTCACGGGATCGCGGCCGCCTGTCGACCATCAGGTTTATGAGTGGGCCACATGGTGTGGCTCCGGCAATCGCAGGGTGGCTTTTATGAGGTGTCCTCTCGGTTTCCCATCGTCACGAGCCAAGCAACACTCTGAAGTGCACACTCCGTCGTCATATAGGTGAAATACCCTTGAGTACGACGTTAAATCCCAATCAAACAAAAACGAATCCATTCATCTTAATGTCTTGGGGTTTAATCCTTAGTGGCTGTAGGTAAAATAATAAAATAATCACGCAAAGAGGTCAGGAGGTGTTCTTTATATAACGACTTTACTTAATCTGTCATTTGAAGAGAACTCTAATGAACTCTTAAAAATCAACTCGACTTAAGCGTTACCTCCCAAAAATTTCGAACAACGACACGTTGGCGATCAAAGTAAATTCTCAATGGTAATACATATGGAACCAATTGAACAATTGTTTCTATCTATATTTAATTCAAGGTATTGACTCACTTGCCAATGTTTGTTTGTTCGTTTGTTTGATTGATGTTTAACATCGTACTCAAGGGTATTTCACTTATATGACGACGGAGACAAAAATAAAACGTACAAACAGATCAGCTTCCTCTTCAGCTCTGAGAACACCAGGGCAACAGAAAGCTCCTCTTTTATCGCCTCTTACGAGCGACCGAGGAAGCCGAGGGAGTATTCTGCAGGACTGGCCAACCCGCTCCCCCACGAGGCCACTTGTCAATGAGATTGGTGGTTGATGTTGCATTATCGTTGTTTAAAATTGGTCAAATTGTGCTCGTTGCTTACCACTTGATTTAGGCCATAATCTCTACCCCTTTCATAACGATCGACACCTAGCACTCCAGCTGTATATCTGATTGATTGAAACCCCACCAAGATTCCAGTGGAGTTACGTGAATAAACTAATTTTTACATAACAGATCTACTATATCCTTGCTCACCAGTAGTGTCTTTTTATATGCTTTATTTGTTTATTGCTAACGTTTTTTCGTTTGGTAACTTTACAAGTCTTTGTACAACCTTCACAATGTTTTCTCTTAACGAAATGATGTAACAGGGAAAGGTTCAGATGGCGTTAAAAGGCCCGTCAAACCCCTACTAAATACACATCATAAAGTTTTTTCTTCTATTTTTCAGAACCATCTCCCGACGTCGAGAGGAAACAAAATCAACAGTGCTGTAGGGTTATCGACGCAGAAATGTTAATGGGGCCATCCTGTGTCCTGCATATCATTGAAGTAATCGGAGAAGACGAAGTCAATTTTGTAATTTAATGTTGTGAAACATCCACACTCAATCGTCTTAGACGATCTGTCGTTCGTTTGTATCGCTGTAAATCCCAGTGGCCCTGAAAGGGGCTTTCAGGTCGATATGTCTGATACGTTGTCCATTCAGCGGAATACCAGTATGGACCATTGGCTGATACAAAATCCGTTGTGTATGACGTCAAACAGCGATAATAAAAAAACAGTCATAAAAAGGGTTGATGTAGATTGCTGGAAGGACAGAAATCTAGACGAAACGGATGAATTTTAACTGAACATCACCATGTGTTATTTACAGAAGCGAGACATTTCCATGAGTCATATAATCAGAAGAACAGATGTGTTTGTGCGAGATTTCAATTTTTATATATAGTTAGCATAACTATCAGTTTTTGTTCAAGGCACTAGGCAGGGAACATCTGCATTCGGAGTAGTATTAATTCAAATATAAGCTTACAGTATTATCCTTGTTTTGGGATAATACTTTCTTAGTTTGAACAGATTCTAATTCAGAAATCGAACACATGACCTTCAGATTCAGACACAGAATCGCAAGCAGTAAATGTTACGAAGGCTGAGTGGTCTAGGTGCCCGGAATTTAATTCTGACTGATGGCTGTGAGTTCGATTCCCAGACGGGATTCAACCCGCATACAATTTTATGGACTAGAAGCTGTTAAAACTACAAAAATCATTTAAATGTTAGTTTGTTGGATATTTCCCATATGGTAAGGACATCTTGGAAAACATTCGGAGATTCAATGTCCGACAAACCGAACGCAATTAAAACAGAGTAACAGGTTCGAGCATCACCTATCTCGTTACGTTACCCATATACTTACACGAACAGAAAGCCACCTCGGTGAGATTTGAAATTATGTTGATCACATGTGAACATTTAAATTTGGAGTGAGTGGAAATCAAGTTTAAAGCGGGATGAAAGGAATGTATTTGTGTGTAAATATCAATTGTGATGTACGAGGCAGGTTAAAACAATAAGGGCGACTGGACCTTAATTTAGGGGCGGGCATGGACACATTTTGGGTTCTGTTCAAACCAATTGTTTGCCAATTGAAAGCATTTTAAGCGTGGCGTGTTCAAATTGATATCGGAGAGTATAAGCCGATATAACCTGGTTACCTAATCCGTCAAAATAATTTCCGAAACAATTGGTGAGCTTCGTCTCAAACGGATTGATGAACATAATTATACATTTATATGTCTTTACTAATTCATGGTGTATTTCCAAAGGTATTTTGTTTTGTTCTGTCGATGACGATAACAATGTATTGGACTATTCTAACTTTAACGAAACCCCACAAATACATGTCATTACTTAGTAATGTATATATTCGTCTATTATGTTATGCGTCTAATTTTGGACGTCCATCTTACCGATCGTGAATGTTGAGAACAAAAAAAGTACTGCCACAAATCGAAACCCACTCATACTGACGTCTATAGTATTCTGGAATCTGTTTGTATGAATTCAAGGGGTTCTGTACAACAATTAGAGCCTGGTGAGGGGTAGTCACTACAACTGTCCTTCATTGGCTCAGTTACCTGTACAGATAACGCCCGTAATATGCCGCACATGATTTACTGTCAACAAACCTAAAGAGGAATTCCAATTACTGTCTGTCTGTTCTAATGATATGAATTTAAATGCTCATTTGAGTACGGTATATCTTACATACTGGAAGCTTCCCCGTGCAATCTCTTAGACAACGTGTAAGCTTAACTGGATGGAAAACAAAGTTTCCCCATGACAGCGTGCTAGATCAATGGGTGAAGGAAACCACCACTGGCAACAAAGTCAAGGGGTGAAACTACAGGACAATGATACTACAAAGACATCACGGACGCTACTTCAGGAAGTCCTTGTGATCTGTGTCATCCTGTAATGTGACCGAGTTTAAAAACATCTCGCTATCCGGAACTTGTTTAGTAAGTGTTCAGGGATTTTGCATAGCGTAGTTGTCTTTCGAAATACCGTGTTTGTGTTGGGCACTGTTTACAATCCGAGGCGTCACATCGGCTCGTGTTGGTACACTAAGACAAACGCTGCCTCTTGATCCACAACAAAAGTATCATTGCTGGGAAGTTGGCATTCGTGAAAAAGAATAGGATAAAAAAAAATGGTGGATATGGCGCTAGGCTTCATCATAAAGCAACCATTGACTTAGTTCCTTAGTGGCACATTAACAATCGAACAATTAGGACAATTCACAGTAATAAATGCTGACGTCTTCAGAAAACAAAACAAAAACTCACGTCCGCACTTAGCCTGTTTACCATATCGGTCATATCGAAGCGATTATTGATTTAAATTGGAAACAAGCTAACTAACACCCATAAGGAATCTTTATAATTAAATACAAACCCTACTTAAAAACGGCATTAAAACAAGCCATGAATAGCAATGCATTCCAGGTCTGTGTTAATAGGAGCTTGCAAATCAGTCTAGGTCGTCGGTTTTTGCTCTTAACAAATTAACTAGCTTAACGCTTTCAGTTCTTCACACAAATCACACCTACTAATCTGTGATTAAAGTATTGGCAATGCAAATATTGTGATGATAAGTTGAGTCTTATGACGAAACTAACAATACACCCCAGGTTATCCTAAAACATTCTACAAGCGGATTGTCTATATATTGACAAATGCTGTGTAGAAATCTTTAGATTGCCAGATTGTCTGTACTAAATGTGAGATTTACCCATAAATCTGCAATTTGTAAAGTTCTGATACGTTGCAAATCTGTTAGTGTAAAGTCGTACCAAATACTCACTGTAACACCTATTCAACTCTTAATTTAAAGAGGGCACAGTGTGGATAATTTATTACAAATTTTGAAATGAATTGATTGGATGTATGAATCAAATGGCCTTGTTCGATTTTTAAAGCATTCTAGTCGTATATATAAATTACTTCTCGTAATAGCCAGTTTGTTAGCGTAAAATGAACTTCAAAGAACAGAAATCTTCTCGAAATAACCCAGACGGAAGTCCGGATTGAGCTGTAGACAAACAGATTCATACTTTTCCCCTGGAACCTTTGTCACGAGAGCAAGAAAATTAACAAATACAGACCAACAGATTGGCTTTAATATTTTGAGAACGATACAAGGTAAAAACAGTCGTCTGGACTGTTGTTTACTTACAGATCAGTCCTAACTGCCGTCTCAGCATTTTGGAAGACAGTCATTTTAAGCAGAATTCTGTGTATTAAAGGGACTGTACGCTAGGAAAGTGGCTTTAACGAGGAATGACTAATATATACATATTCTTTCCTTGTGACGAACGCAGTGGGTTTGAGTCGCCATGTAGGATAAACACTTACACAAAATTGCCTGGAAATCTAATGAACTCCGATATGGAGAATTTTGTCATCGACGAAGTTGTATCACTTTGTTAAACTAGATACATAGTGGATATAGTTTTTCTACTCACATGTCATATATCGCGAGACAGACCGGATCCATGTGCATCTGCAGTTGGAATGGTGAGTAGATCAAGGAAGTAGTTGGGTTGTAACCTGATGATAATAACAGCAGATTTTTTTTGTGTATGTACTAATAAATATATCGTTATAATTCACGTGTTTGTGGATTGTTTGTCGATTCTTGAATATTTGTGTAGAAATTTATGCTCTGTGTCATTTTTCGTTTCGTACGACTGGAAATGGTGGTCCGAGAGGATTATGGATTACCTTCAGTAAATGCTAGCAAAATTATATTAACTAGAAGTATGCAACTGCCATTTTGGTAAGCTAACCGGCATTGGGGACCAAGCCCCATGTTATTATGTATCCTGTGACATAGCACACAAGAAAAATGAAAAGAACGCAACTTTAAAAATGATGCATCTGGTGTTCCTCGATCATAACGTTACTTACTAAACGAAACGCATCTACCCAGTGCAATATGGGCCTGTTCAATAAACCATACACAGCAACTAAATCGACAAATATAAAGCCAATCGTCCAATCGAAAACACTTGATATACGCAGTGGCTGTTCATGAAGTTACCCAGAGTTTGTCATGCCGTGGACTGTACTAACTAGAGTATAGCGGACTTCTAGTGATAGTAATTGTTAATACAAAACTGTCAAAAACACCAACGCGTCGGCGGATTCGAGTAAGGCTCAAACAATCTACGTACACAAATTTCGCTTATATATGACGGCGGTGTATTCCAACAATAATTGACACACTTCCTTTTAATTAACCAATAAAACAAATTAAAAGTTAGTTCTGACCTGGGATCGTTAACACATCCAATTTTGAATGATTCAACATATGTTCCCTTGCTTTCGTCAAAACTTTGTCATCGATGGAATCTCCTAACCCAAATGTCATTTCTGTAACTTTTTAAATCGCTGTTAAATCCAGCGCGTCGCCAAGGTTTCCAATGATGTCTAGATCGGATCTCCTTATTTGGAATTGCTGCCTACACACAAAGGGAAGTATCCGAGTTTCCAAAATGCCACCGTCATTAGCAATTTGACGTTAGGTATTATAAGATATAACATGACATAGTTTGCGTTAACATTGCCTGGCCTTACGAGACCGGCTACCAGCTATAGACACATGTATCTGTGCCCAGACGGACCCAGTAGTTGACTGCCTTGGCAGATTGTGAAGCTCGCGTTAACAAATATAAACTCTATAATGCCAACATTCTAAATTGATCTGTAGGCGCACATATAAAATAGCTGATCTACATAACTCTACTGGAACTTGAAGAGTTAAGCTGTACATCAAGATGAGGAAGTTAAAAATTAGAAATAAGAAAAATTGCCACTATATAATACGGCAGTACAATACATTCGCCGTAACCGTTTGCTTTTTTACGTGGATTCAACCTTGTAAACAATGAGTCGAGCGAAGATACCTTCTATCTGGATATAATGAACCATTTCGTATTGACAGAGTGAATTCGTGGGTGGGGCTTGTGTTAGCCGCTTGTCGCCTTGCATATTTAGAGACTTGAAAATTATAATTTATTTGGAGAGTATTTATAGATGACCAAGCGCTTCGGTCTGTGAATGAGTGTCGATATTAGTAGGGACGTTGAAAATGTCATAAAACAAAATTTGAATTAAGAACATTATAATTGGTGGCGACCCCGATAAAGATGTTATCAGTGGTACGTGAGAGGGCTTTGTATTTTACTGGTGCTCTGATAGCAAAGGGGCATTATAGATTGTTGATTGTCGATTACTTTACTAACTCCTGGTGATTGTTCACTTCACACTGTTCCTTGCCCTATTATGGTGGAAATCCGGAGGGAAACCTCGTAAAACCCTTCCCCGCGATTGCGGCCAAAATTTGTGACTCGGACTCGATCCTGTGAACGGTATATCGAAGCAGGCTTTGGGAAGTGCACTCGCTAACCACTAAGCCACGGCTGCGGGAAACCGGGAATAAACCTCGTAAAAACCACCCCCGCAATTGCCGGAGCCACAACGTGATACTCACGCATATACCTGAGGGTCGACAGACGAACTTTATCCTGTGAACGGTACATCGAAGCAGGCTTTGGGAAGTGCACTCGCTAACCACTAATCCACGGCCGCGGGTCCCAACAGTTAAGCAGATTTCAACTTATAATCGAATGGTATGGAAATACGATAATACAAACGGAGTACTTCTTCGGGGAAGTTACTCGGATGTGGGTGGGAGAGGACACTCAAATGGTTGCAGAAGTTGAAACATGTTTAGAAATAATAAACAGATAATGCGGGTTGAAAATGTTGGACCTGTGACTTTTCCACAATTCATTCAATGTATACGTCTAAATGTGAAATGTACATGTTACACAGCAGTAAGCGAGAGCTTTACTCTCTGTGCCTTGGGAAATAAAGAATAAAAGAAAGACATTTGGACTGAAATTGAATGTAAGAAGTATCGGTATATCTCCATTTCATATTATGAACACCAATGAAAGGAAACTGCAAGAAGCATTCAGAAGTTCACATCAAGTCAAAAATGCATTGGTCCTAAAAACACGTTGTTTTGTTTTAAGATTGATTGATTACTGTTTTACGTCACATTCAGTTTTGTTTTTAGAATCATAGCAATTGAAGATTCTGATCGAAACGTATCTTCGCCCTGAACAAACAAATTGAGTTTATTGTAAGGCTTCTCTGATTGTGGAGAGAGTCCACTGAAACTGACATGACAACAATTGTTTGTCCAAACCATTGGCTACCAGCCCAGACAACTATAGTCAACGCTGGACTATAGCATTGTTTCCAATAAGACAGTCGTGTGCATCATAATTCACGTTGGAACAAAATTGGAAGGTCATACAGAGTTACTATATGTGTGTAAACCATCATCCTCTTGAAGTGTACAATATAACGTCGGCTATAACTACAGGACAGTCTAGGATTCCTGCGGCAGTTTCTTGAACGGGAACTGTAAAGTCATTAATGTCATCGTCAGGGGGCTTTTTATCCTGAAGGGCGTGACCTTGCGCCGGGATGAACGATTTGCTATGCCGTGGGAAGATATTTCTAGCGTACGATATGTCAGTGGTACCTGAAAGAATCCTTTATATCATTGTGTGGGGCGAACTGTGACAGAATATTGGAACACCCTAACGAGCCAATGCATTTAGATCTCATACATGCCTATAAATTATCTTTTATAATAACAATATTAACTTTTTCGTAGTTATACCATATTTTGTGTATACAGAATATGCCAAAACACAATGTCCAATATTTTTAATATTCGTCTTTGGCTGGATCCACACAGAAGTTTAATTAGTTGACATTCCAGGGCATAGACATTAGGATATATGAGCAATGCTAGCTATGCTGATGTATCGTTGTGTTCATACAGTTGGAGCATAGATCTTGGCCATCATCTACACATCTTCATCATTGTTTTTTTATAATCCTGAGAACATGGATGGGAATAGAAGCTGTATTGTCTGTTAATTGTCACAAATATTAGTTAACTTGACAAGGGTATACTTTTTAGGATTCCACGTTGATTGGCATGTGGGCAGGTCGTGGTTTGTAAAACATCCATAATTATTTTTAACAACGATTGGATTTAATAAGACTGTACTCATCCATTTGGTCGTAGACCAAGCTGAGAAATAAATCTATACCAATCACAGTGGATTAGTACCAGTATGCCAGAAGACTGTTCTGGACGTATCTGTAGTCTTTACCCTGCTAACATGGCAAACTGCGCAGACTATAAAGACTACTCAGACTTAATGAGTTTTGATGGAGGAGAAAAACATGTATAATGTTATACAGCCTGTTTAAAGGCGGGCGAACAAGAATTACATCACATAATAAACCCATTTATTTACAATTTCCACAAAATGAAAACAATGCTCATTTGCTACCACACAAACTATATCCACACAATCGGCAAACACACGCTCATATATTAATGATGTCAAGTGCCACTGAGTCTGAAAGTCGTACAATTTAGTGGAAAAAAAAATTGATGGTATCCCTAAAAACTTACGTAAGCCCCAATGATTAAGTCAACATAAGCTACAGTACTAAATCAGTACTGTCTGGCTGCCGATGATCAAGTATGTCATTATATTAAATGTGTCATGTTTGAACTAAAAATTGAAAATATCTATGTCAATTATAAAAATTTACAACCTTCATAAAACTAAACTATTTTGATACGCACTGATACTTCCAAGCAACCTGATAATAATGTTGTCACACATATCCTTCACAAAGGTGACTTAAGTGTTAAATATTATAAGTGTCAATGCATAAAATATCTCATTTAGATCTCCAAAGTGTATATATTGTGTGAAAAAAGATGTCAATTATAGTTATATACATCTTTCAATCCGTCAATATTTAGTTTTCCGGTTTGGTGAGCCTCCAACAATATGTGCTTTATTGACTTTTAAACGAGGGTGGTCGTTGATGGGCCGCCCTCGAGTAGGTGGAGGTGGGGGGATATAGAGGAGGCCCGATTTCTACCTCCGTCCCTTCCAATATATTGAAGCGGTTTGAGAGAGCAACACGGCGTGAAATAAGAAACTTTCACCGTTAATATTTGTATAAGGAATCGTTAACATATATAGCCGCTGTCAACAAAGCTGTACGCTTTTTGAAGGTAAAACGATCAGGTTTCGACAAGCACTCCAGTTGATGACTAGTTAATATGCTTCTTTGTGTAAATCTGTCTCTATTCCTGTCAATTATTTCTGACAGAAAGCGCTCGATGACCATGTTAATGGAGACGAGGGTTGTTTAAGGTTAAGGTCAATGCTGTCATTGAAGTCAGCACAATATTGCGTGAAATAGCGGAACGATAAGTTGAAACCGGATATAAAACTGCAGAGAACTGCTATTTAATAGTTGAGAACTCGTGCCCTCTGCCTTGTATACAGGATTCAGCCCACCCACTCGTCACTACATGATTAATTTGAGGGCATCTACTCTGCAATGCTGTGATATATATCTCGGGATTGTCCATCTTCAGTAAGTTTCACCTGGTAGACCAGTGTTTACGTCTATGCCTTGCTATATACCCCATCAACTGGTGGTATAATCTCAATTGTGATGACGAACATGAACGTGGAAACCATCATCTACTTGCAATCAATCTTAATATTTACCACATGTGCTGAGGTATAACTTGGGATAAGTTTATGTATACGGCGGGTACAGGTGATGCAACTTGGTGACCAGGTTTTAATTTGGCATCGGAACATTCACTTGTAAATCTTGATCCTCAAGATAAGGATAAAACTTGGAAATTATAGTACATTCCATGTGACAATATTCAGTTTCCAATTGCTTTAGGCATGTGCGTCTAAATATCCCTGGATTAGGGACATGGATGTATGGATATTTATATTCCTAAGGAGAGACTATATTAAATTGCCTTCAACGCCTATTTAGGTTGAATGAAGAGAGAACGAAAAGTTGTGTGTTTGCAAGCAAGAATTGATATTTTTTTTATTATAACTAACATCACAATTAGTGTTGTCATTTGAAGATGAGCTATTTCTCTCACACGGACAAGTGGGATTTGTGTTTCTGTTAAGTGAACTTGAAACTTTTAAATTTCACCGCGGTACAAGCTCTCTCCACCCCGGGAGTGTCCACCCTTCTTATCTTTATTCTTTTAAGATAGCTATGGTACCGAGCCCCTGTGGTTAACTTTATGTTGCATGTAGGCTGAATGATATTGACCAGTTCAGCTTTTGGTTTGAATTTCGGTGCTATAAAAATGTCTACAAATAATTCAGCATGAAAACGTTATGTTACACAATATGAACTTCGGTTTATTCCCTCACAGGAGGCTATTTGAAGTCCACTATCAAGGCATTATATATCAAATAAAAAAGGTTTCAGCGCATTGTTCTAACATAAACCTGGTCTTAGTACCTAGATATGTCGCGCGTTTGAAACAGTCTAATCTACGGCAGTAACATCCGAGGCAGTCGAGATTTTCTTAAGGAATCAATGGCTATCGGTTTCTACAAAATGATTTGCACAGTATAACTAACTATACTGTGATATTCAGGCGACATATCGTCATGTTTATCGATTAAAGCGGCCGTTTTGCAGATTATACTATCATCTGTATTATTAGTAAATACTATATATTTCTCTAAATTAAATGACACAGGTATAGGGATGTCGATTTAAGAAAACAAATAAATCATCAATGATGTTTGAATGATTGGGGTTTAACGTCGTACTGACGGGTATTTCCCTTATATGTCGACGGATTGTCCATTTTACAATGTTCATTGCTTAAACACGTTTGAAAACCTGGAGGAATCCTTGTAAAACCATCACTGCGATTGCTGGCGCCACGCCGTGAGTCTTACTCATCTGCCGAATGGTGGTAAACAGACGGAATCAAACCTGCGTACATCAGAGAAGGGTTAGTCAGCGAGCACATAAAGCCACGGTCGCAGTCCCATAGGTGATGTAGATCAAAACTCATATTCATATTAACAAAGTGTAAATTGTCATTTTTGTACTCTTGTTAATTGCCGCATGTTACAAGCGTAGTGATGGGTCGTATCCTATGCTTGTCGATGTAGTAACGTTGATGTTTCGACAGTGCTAATCGTTTCACATTTTATGCTAGTGCAAATGTGATAATGGAGTTCTTCAGTACTCCAGCAACCTACATGTATGTCAAATTGATATAACCCGCAGGATTGTGTAATAAAATAAATCAAGGATTGATTTGTTATTATCAGGCAATGCGTTTAATTTAGTTCACATTATACGCTGCAATTAAAGACCTATATCTGTTTGTTTGCTTCTTTAGTGATTTGTTATTTAAATACCATCTTTGGAAATACTCAGATTTAAAAGTGACTTGTCAAACCCATATTTGTGCTACTGTTCGCAGATTGTTGTTTACGAATGCTACGTGCCATCAATTCCAATCCTCTTGACATTACTACCCTATCCTGTCCCGCCCTCTCTGTGGAGGGCATGTCGCATCTTATCAAGACATAATTGTTTCCGACTTGAGAAAGGCTTTGGGTATTGCACAGAAGACACCGATAGACAGTTGTAGGGGTTTATGTGATGTTAAGTCAAGGTTTGTTTATAATTGCACTCATACAACTTCAATCAGTGTATGTATGTGATCAATGTTGCCGATATATGCAAGAAAGCCTTAAATCCTAACTTCATATTATTTACTGATTGTATTCACAACGTATTTTTAGCCCTAACTAAATGAAAAAACTGTGTTATAATATTCATTGTCTTTGTCATCTTTAATAAGGACAGCATCTTGTGCTTTAAAAATTGGATCGATTTATTGGGATTTAACGTCGTACTCAAGGGTACTTCACTTATATGACGACGGATAGTCCACTTCAGAATGTTCCTTGCCTCATTACGGTGGAAAACCGGGAAGAAACCTCGTAAAAACCACCCGAGTGATTGCCACAGCCACATCGTGTGACCTACTCATACACCTGAGGGTCGACAAACGGACTCGATCCTGTGAACGGTACACCGAAATAGACTTTAGTTAGCGCACTCGTTAACCACTAGGACGTACACGGCCGCGGGGCGTTGGAAGTCGAAAGATAGCTTAAACTGGCTATAATTTCGAGTTCCAGCCAGACATGGCTGCAGAAGCTCTAAAGCAAGATTTTCAGGAGATGGAATAAAAGCCCAATTATTCCAGTTATTTAAGTGTTTTATCTGGTGTAGCAATGTCGAGATTTGCACATTAATCTATCAGAATGTTTAAATTAAATTATTCTGTCCGCCTAATATCCCAATTCTGCCCAAACAAGTGGAACTCGAACACATGTGCCTTAATTGGATCAATACCTGTGGCCTTACATTCACGTAGTTCGTGTAGGCTAAAGAAATCAACAATTCCAACGAAATATCTCTAATCTTTCATTATTGTTCAAAACTAGCATTGGCTTTAAATACAGCGTTGCTCGGCTTAGTAATTATACGTTTGCAGTTCTGCGTGTACAACGGGCGGTGGAACAGTTTTGTTTACAACGTTTATATTAAACATCGAGATTTTCAATTTTAACACGGGTATTTCGGACGGAGACACAAGCTCAGTACTTATGGTAGTGAGTTCGATACACGCTGGCATGTGGGACATATGTAATACTTTGTCACTAGCAGATTAAATTTACTATCATAAACGGTAGTGGAACACATTAGTTGACATAAATAATGGTATTCAAAATTCACTGTGTAATATCCTCTATGTATTCCTCGTCGGATACTCCCAATGAATTAAAACTTGTACCCGAGTTTCATAAATTTGATAACCAGGTCATGAATTTCATATTCTATTGATACCATTAATATAGTATTTATTGATAATTTCAAGGAAAAATGTGTTTTTCTCTTGATGGAGAAATATGAAATAATGGCTCATTGACACATACCGATCGGTCTTAGAATGAAACGTTTTACAGACCTGCATATGGAGCTAACTTATAATCTGTCACCGAATTATATATCCTTATTTAACCTTTGTTGATCAAATTGCGAAAGATGTCGACTGTCTCGCTTGTATGGACGTTAAGGAGTCCTGCAGTTGAACACTCAAACTGTTCCTGTGTTATCGCTGAAACCCCGACATTGGTGTATATGGATATTGGGGATGTGTCTATATCAGTAAAGACATCAACAATCCATAGATGTTTAAAGTAAGACTAATATAATGAGATGGTTCTAATCGTGTGTGTGTTAAAAGTTACTGATTTGGTAGTGTAGGTTTCGGTAAAATGAAACCATAATGCTCATTTAAAAATCAACGATAAATCGTTGATGTCGATA
>JARDVA010067740.1:0-11998 GCA_030265315.1 Mopalia swanii
GTGAACCTAAACACTATTCATGGTTCTAGTAATACATCCGTGAACCTAAACACTATTCATGGTTCTAGTAATACATCCGTGAACCTAAACACTATTCATGGTTCTAGTTATACATATATAAACCGACAAACCATTTATGGTTCAAGTGATACATTTATAAACCTACACACCATTGATGGTTCTAGTAATACATCCATAAACGTACACCCAATTTATGATTCTAGTAATATAAAAATGCACAAAATGGACAAAACTCAACTTTTTCTTCAAATTTAATCAGAAATTCTATCGAAAATTCAACCATAGTCATTAAAATATATATATATTTTGTATATCATAACTGATTTTATCCCTCCGTTGATGTCCAGCTTTCTAATAAAGTTGTGAATAATTTTTGTGCCGTTTAGAAAGTGAATTATAACAGTGTTTTCTTTATTTTGGGATAACACTTTCTTAGTTTGAACAGATTCTAGTTCAGGAAATTTTACCCCCAGAGTTAGGCGCCGGCATTTGCTGCTGGCGATTCGGTGCCTTACCCTGAGGGTCGTGGGTTCGAATCCCGGACAGGTTCCAACCTGCAACATTTTTTTAACTAGAATCTGTTCAAACTAAGAAAATGTTATCCCAAAATAACGAAAACGCTGTTTCTAATAAAGTTGTTGATTACCTTGTGGCAATGACATCATTTTAACTGTACTGGTTCAGCAGCAGGCAATGCTAGAGATCTTGGCGATTTTAGAAAACTACAGTTGTACACACTCTGACCATGCTCATCGACATAATTTTGAATCAACTTAACTTTTCCTGATAGATATAAAATTATAATTTATTGTAGAGGTGTCCTGACACACCCGGACGGCCTTCACCTCCCTGGATCAGTCCCAATGATAGTGCCGTTATAGGACATGTAATCCTCATCTATTTGAATTCCGGGTAGAAATAGGTATCGTCAATGCAATATTTCATTGACGAGACTCCGTTTTCCGTTCGTGATTGTTACTTCATTTACCGATTTAGGCCTTTTCGGATAGAAATAATACTTAGAAATCTAAGCCTATGATGACCTAAAGCTTAGAATAATGTGACAGTGCGTATGGGCTACCACTAATTTTATGAAAATTTATGTCCGTTTTAGAATCAAAATTTCAAACCGATGGCGCATTCTGATTCCTTTTTATGCTGGAAAATGTACGAGGAAAGCCGTCCAAAAAATTGCTAGTCAGGCTGACCTAAGTTTGTGTTGGTGCTATGTGCATCTTTTAGACTGGAAGGAAAAACTGACATCTTTTCAACCTTGCGTTTATGTAACAAGTATGTTCGAAATGTCGACACGGTCAACTATAAATATCAAGTACGGATATATCCGTTTGTGATAATTATTTTTTCTAAAGGTTGAACTTTGCGTTCAAAACGGTTAAAATATATTTTACATTTTATACGCAAATGAACTCTTGTCAAATCTCACAAGGAATGCTATTGCTGATAAAAATCTAAATGCACATTAACACATTTGCCAACTCTCAAGGCGTAGCAAAAACACTAATTTATCCGTTTAAATTTCAGCCGCGAGTTACATCAGTGCATTTGTCACAATGGTTGTTCTCAACGTTGGGATGTACAGTGCTGGAAAGATTGTAGTGAAGAATGACTCGAATAAAAACAGTCGACCAGTGCAAATGAGAACACGTTGCGCACAGTTTGAGGACATCAACGAACCAAGCCTACATACTGAAATCCCAGGTTCATATTGATTAGTATGTAATACAAAATGCCACTGAAGGACTGTTGGGATATCAACATGGTGTAACGTGTTATTAGCTTGGCTTTATTTCGATACACTGAAAAACTGAAACATGTTAAAGATTGGCGACAAGAGCTTTAAGTTTTGCCAGGCATCTATCGAATTATATTCTGATCTGAGTGGGATAATAAGTGGCATAAAGAGTGGTTCTGTATCCAATTTCTATTCTTTGTGTCATGATTTGAACTAAGCTGCCTTGGCAAAATTTTATATGGTACGTAAAAACTCCAGCCTAGTCTTTGCAGAAAAAATCCCACCCTGAGTTAAAATGCCATGGATTTCAGAACAACTTTTAAATCTCAACATTTAAGTCCCAGAGGAAGTTATTCCAAATAACTTTGAAACTCATAATTAACATTTAATGCTTTCTACATAAAAGCCCCGCATAAGAACGTTTCAGTAGGATTTTTGAAAAGACTGTTACGTGCAATCCTGATTTAGGATTAGTCCTTTCATCAACCCGGGATTGGGGATGCAGTTTAATTTCAGCGACGTGTCTTGGTTATTAGCAAATGGACCAATTGGAGATAGAAGTATCGCTTTGAAAAATGTTTCAAACTAAAATAACTACGATGTCCCTGTTAAGCAGCTGAGTTTTGTTTGTGAATTTCACTGTTGAGTTATATCACACACTCTTAGAAATAATGGTTATTTGAGGGTTCTTTAGAAAAGTGGATTGTTGTTTATGTAACCATTACGACAAAAACGGTTCTTTGATATAAGAAGAGAGGGAGAAGTACCGAGAAACAGTGGCTGTGGGGGTTCCATACAGAAACCAAATGATTCCACAAGAACCATGATTGAAAAACCTTAAAAACTCCTTTAGAGCCATATGTTTCTAAGAGTGCACACAAACATATCATCAAGAGATATCACATTCTCGACGTCTTGTTGAAAAAAATTCAACAAGACGTCGTAAATTTTATGTGTAAACGACATAGACCGTTCCAGGAGGGTCAATATTGTTCTGCAGCCCCAAGTGGTGCTCACACGTAATTCTGTATATTCTTATGATTCATTACGAATGATCACAAACAGTTTTATTCGCGTTACACTTCACTGTCTTCCAATGTGGCTTTTAGTTGGCTTCACCATTCAAGCCGACGTAAACTGCTTGTTTTAACATATTGCTTTAATGCTCAATGCAGATGTTTGAATTTCAGACAGTTGTGTGACGAAGCATTTTTCTGAACGATTCTTTGGAGATTTAGCAGGTTTATGTACGTGTCGGTTTGAAATATTGATGTGTTGAAGTATACTGCATTAATACAGACAATCGGTCGAATTTGTTACAATCATGGTTGATTGATAGTTGACACAGTCGAGGGTATCAAAAGGGCGTCAGGAAATATCTGTTTTATATATTCACAAAGTTCCACATGTATTAACATTATACAGTCACTTTCCCTCCACGACCAGATCACATGACACGACTGGCCATACCAGCAATTGACCCTCTTAGATATGTATGAGAACCAGGTTATCAGAATAACCCAATCCATAAAGCACATTATGTGATAACTAGGCACATGTTTTGTGTCTCTGTGTCGGTGCTTCTCCCCAGATAAAGATTAGCAGTCTTTACTTGGGTGATTATTTTTGTCGTTTTGCCCTGAGGCTGTGTAACTCAGAGAGTTAGAGCGCTGACAATCCATGACATAGACCGACTTGATTGATTGATTGATTGAAAGGGTTGATTGATTGGTATTTAAAGCCACATTCGGCGGTATTTCAGTACGCTGTGGCGTGAACATATCGTCAAATCTCTTTTATCCAACGTTCTTTTTTTTTGATAAAGATAAATTTGAAACAGATTGCACGCTTGGCAGTAAACATCAAAAATAGAAACAAATCAACCGAAAAGGATATATATTTAATAATGTTAACACTTTAAAAAAATTTCCATAAAATATATAAAAATATCAAATATTTAATTTTGTATCTACAAATTATGTCAGACACAGTTATTTACAATTATTCATAATATTAAATTTTATGATACACACCGATCCGTTTAAGGAACTTGATGACAACATCGCCAGCAATGTTGCCAAACAAGTCCGTCATAGAGGTGACTGTGTAGAATTGCTGCCTAACAGTGGCAAAGTCCACCAACATGTGTTTGATGTCGTACACGCAGTCACAAATTTCACATTTTTTGTCTGATAGGTCTTTATCAAGAAGGTGCTTTTTTGTGAGGTGACTGTGGCCTATACGACATGCGTTAGAACCACCTGGTCCTTTCGAGACATTACATGGGCGTAAACATTCTGACCAATATGAATCATTTTTAAAAATTACATTTGAATAATGTAGGACATGGACATACAGTATAACATTATATTGACAGAACATGTAAATGTAACTGTACACAAAATGCACAGGACAATATTACAAACAAAAATATTGCTATACGGTAAATTGTCAAAATAGATTGAAGTGATACAATCCCAAATCTGTGGTGATGGCCAAAGTTTAAACCGATGCTTTCTATCAGGTTTAAATCTGAATCCCGTTGGAGGCAAGTAAAATTTCTTTCAGTAAAAAATAAATGTTTATTACACAAATAAGAACACTGACAAATGGGTGTCTAAACTGATGAACTTTCTCATGTGTTAACGCTCTCCCAATCTACCTGCAGGCGAACGAGTTTGTGAGCAACAGGGGTGGGGGGTGGAGGGGGGTGGGGGGTGGAGGGAGGTTCGTAGCTTCCAAATCAGTTGTGATCATTTTTTGTGTTCTTCTATCATAATGTCGCAATTCCAAGTTGTCTGAAAACTCTGTCATAACCTACTCCAAAGAGAAACAGACCTCTGGTACCACATAGATAATATCTGAATCTCTTTGCCATGCTCATTATCTGAGGATGCTTGTAGATTAATAGTGGATTAATGCTGTGTGAGCCGGTTAACACTCATCAGTTTATTGTTTCACTGTTTCTCTATCTTATTTCAATTCTTAATACCATTGTTGTGTTTAACCCAGCAGGTAGAATAGAAGATAAAAAGTCCATACACAACCTACACAGCTTTTTGCCATAGCTGTCTCTAAACAAACAGTGGTTGATATAATAGTTATGTATTAAGAACATACCGAGTCGCAACACTAACGTCCGCTATACATTAAATATGGATATTCAATAAAGATGTACCATGGCAACTATTAAATATACTATATCTATTTAGTTTAAGACAACACAGTCCACATTTCAAAGTCTGTAAAATATGTTGTGATTTCGTGTTCGGTGAGTTCTGTGACAGACCATTATGTGGACGAGTCTTAAATAAAGGGAGCCCGTCTCCTAGCGCTGAGCAAATTGACTCGAGATAAATATTATGAGGAAGATGTGGGCGATAATGTTTAGCATTTGAATCAGTTGTCTGATATAATCCATTCCATAAGAAAGGTCCAGCAGGAAACTTCTACATGCATTGGGTTCGTTCTTTGATTACATTCACCATTCATTCATTTTGTATGCATAGAATTTAATAGAGAGCCTAGCAGATAGTTTATCGAGTCCTGGGTGCGTGACCGGGTTTTTCAATACATTTTTAATGATGTAAAATAAACATTATATTTCTCAGCTTTCATGGTTGTGATTTCTTCGATGTAACGAGAAAAGTTTTAAACAATAAAAACCAGCATTAATAAAACAGCACGTAGTTTCAGTATCTCATTGTTCCACGATGTGGGCCATGTTATACATTAGGACGCTGCAACCTACCTATCTTTATAGGTGGAGTTGGAGAAGTACCGATAGATATAAAAGGTTTTGGCGACGGCTCAAGGTCATGCTAGACCACTTTAGGCTCAAAGTGGACAAAATATTTTCCATTCCTTTTATTTATAGCTAAACATTCAAAGTTTATAAAAGTTATAACATTAAGATTAAATTCTAATTTCAAATAGTTAAATTTGATACTTGAATTTAGTTTTACAGCATATTATCCTGTCATTGGCAAGGTGTTGGCAAATACATCTGAAGTTCGGAATACTCAATAGGCTTTTACCACATTAATTAGTTCAAATGTTGACTGAATTGAAAGCCAGTCTTAAGATGCCTAGTTCAGATGCTCTAGATTTTGAAAGTCTCGGCACAAAAGCTTGCTTATTTCTCGAAACCGGTTCATCATAGAGACTAAAAGGAGAACACTGTAGCCTAGGCTAAAAAGTTGCCTCAGTTTTTAAAAATTCAGTATGGAACTTTAAATTCCAAACTTTGTTTAATATTGACAAACTAATACCCCGATTAACTGGATATATAACCTCCTTCAGTTAAGAAGACGGATGGGATTGCATTTCACCAAATTCCGTAAAACAAAGTGGACGTTTTTGCATAAATGTACAGATTAACGTCAAACTTTGAATAAAGTCATGACATAGAACCGTTACCGCAAGATCCTTTGTTGTGATGTTCGTGAACATGGAATTCAGTATCCGACGGAACACTTCAATCATCCCATGTATCCCATGTGGGACGAATATGGCGGATTAAACACCCACTAAATGCCTTTGTTGTACATAAAGTTGCGTACAGTCCCATCTTCAACATTAACAGCATTTATGTGTAAATCGTTTCCTGCCTTTAAGACAGGATTGTATAGAATTTCACCAAATTCCGTAAAACAAAATGGCTGCTTAATTTGACTATATTTATGTTTATAAACGTTTTAAACACAATTGCTCCGTACAAAAATAATTTATAACTTGAAATATAGCTTCCTCTTATTTTAACAACATTAACGCCTATGTGTTGTGAACATGATAACTTGAGATCAAATTCACAGAATAACTGGACACTAGAAAGTTAGTTTTATCCTATTGAGATATAAGATGGGATTGCATTTCATCAAATTACGCAAAGCATTATAGCCCCCATTGCATTATTTTGCAATATTCATGCCTATGTGTTTTGAACATGACAATTTTAGAACAAGTTCACTGAATAACTTAAAATTTGTACTGTATAGCTTCCTCCCATTTAGAAAAAGGTTGAGATTTCAATTCACCAAATTCTGTAAAAACAAAATGGTTGCCTTTGCATATTTGTACAATATTCATGGCATGTGTTGTGAACACGATAACTCTGTGTCGAACTCACAGATTAACTTGAAACTTGAAATAAAGACTACTTTTATTAGGACAACGGATGGGAATGCATTTCAACTAATTCCATAAAACAAAATCGCCGCCAATGAATATTTTTACATGTTCGCTCCAATGTTTTGTGACATGATATCTTGAGAACAAATGTACCGATTAAGCTGGAATCGAGCTTTCTTGTATATTGAGACGAATAACGGACATGCCTTTCATTAGATCTCGCAAAATAACATGACCGTCATTGCATAAGGTTGCAATATTGACGTACAAGTGCTGTAAACATGATACTTTGGGAACAAATTCACCGATCAACTTGAAACTTGTACCATGGCTTCCATTCCTTTAGATGACGAATTTGTACGAACATCTCACCAAATTCCATAACACGACATTTGGCAATATTTTCGTATGTTTATGTTGTCAACACAAGACGTGAGAACGAATTCACGGACCTATTTAAACTTAGAAAATACTTTCCTCTTGTTAGGAAACAGATAGGATTGCATGTCACCTTAATCGGAAAACCATTATGGCCATCTTTAAAAATTCCGATATTAACTTCTAACTTGGAATTTTCTCTTTACACCATAATTGCTGTTGTAATTGACCAAATTACCAAAAAAATATGGCCGACATTTCATGTTGCACCAATATGGCGATAAACACCATAACTTTTACTTTTCGACTTTTTAAAGGAAAAAAACTGTTTTTAAACTTAAATACATGTAGGTAAAGGAGATTTTACATGGATTTTGGACATATATTCCCAAATAAATCATTAATGGTGGACGTGCTTGCTACTCGGTTTGTTTTAGCTCAAGGGCTATTCTACTAAATATACTCACGTATTTGGTGTTACAGTCTCAGAAATAAACCACGCAAAGTGCAATGTTGACGAAATTAATTTAAAATAGATTTAAAGTCATTTTGGAATCCTCACATAATTCGCATTTTTATCAAAAAGTTGCGTATGATATGTTGAGTTTACAAAAGATTTTTTAAAACTAAAGTTTGCAATTACTGTATGTTATTTTTAATTTCATAAGAAATACAGCGGTTTTGGATTGTAGCCTGGTTTGTATGATAATAACATACTGGTGACATAAAGAGAAGCGTTTTTTTAAATAAACTATAAACATATGCAAATACGTTTTATTAGCACAAATCAGAATCCATAATTTGATGATAATTCAGGCTGAAGAGGTCATTCGTGTGTTTATAAGCGAAAGTTTTCTGTTCAGAGAATGACTTGTAGAAGGGTGTGATAACAAGTTCTGTGCCAGAACAAATGTGTACATTCCGACCAAGTGAAACATTTATGTTCGTCGTTTATGGCGTTTCTTCCCTTTAAAGGAAAACCTGCTCAGCACCAAAGTCTAATACGTGCCAAATACACGGTAGAACTGAGCGGAGCTGAATTTGGAACACGGTGAATGGGATTATCCACAGAGTTTTCACTCGACAAGAATAACAATGTCCTCTCTTGTGTGATATTTGTGGTGCCGACCTAATCTACCTAATGGTGTTTATTGAAAGACTGAGTCAACTAGTCGGCTTCTATGACCATGTGATTTTTACCTGATTTCTCCCAACCCTGATCCACTGATGGTTTCCACAACGAGCACTGGTCAATGTTTATACTGGATCGAACGAATAGATGTCGAGAAACGACTTCCAAGGCTTGGATTCTATTTATTTTCCATGTTGCAGTTTAATATTAAGTAAAGATCTAACTGTTCATAGTGTATGATTAGGCCTACAGAGGAACTATAGAAGACGTTACCCAGAAAGACAAATCATTAAGCTAGCGGAATTTCGTTCTTTCGTTCGTTGTAAAAATCTGTTACTTACCGTAATACAGCTAGATAGGAAATAAATTAACAAAACCTGCAAACATGTCTCAATGTTCAGGATTTATATACTACAAAACAAATGTTCATTTCAGCCAATCTGTTTAGCATCCCCTTTGGATAAGTACGGAGTACAACTCGTCACAGAGTAGCGTCAAAAGGAAGGGTATTTGATGTCACATACATTGTTACTTCCTATGTGATGCTCGGTGAGACATAACAAAAGTTCATTTAAAGCTGAAATTTGGAACCGACGCACACCCAACACACGCACACCTATCTCCTATCTTTCGTTTCTACTTGCGTTGTTTTCTAACTACAGAGACGAAGATTTGAAAGGCACACTGCTTTTTTATGATTTCGAAAGCCTAAGCAGTTATTTTCTTTGAAAGTATGATGCTCAATATTTTTTTTTCATACCCATTGTATCTTAATTTATGGAATTATTCATAGTAAACTTAAAATGTCACTCTAACTTAACAGTAGCACCATCTGAGTCGTCATTAACGTAAATGGAGGATAAATTTTAATATAAAGAAAACAAACAGATGAAAAAAATGCAGCCTGTCAGAATATCAATTATTCGTTTACATATTATATATACCATCAAAGAGGTAACTGTTTATTAGGTATCAGGAGCCGATGTGAAAAACGACATGTTGTAGCGTTTGCCTTTTTCCTAGCTAGCTGATAGCTGTTTCAGGAGCAAAATTTACTGATAAAGTGACAGATCAATAAATAAAGCAGCCGTACTTAATCAAATGACCACATCTTTTAGTTGTTCGTCTCTGTAATATAACACTGTTGTAATAAACCCTCTCAAAACATAGTGTTGACTCAGTGACATCTTGTACAAATACGGCATGTTTGAGACTGAAACATCAGGATTTGGTTAGCTAAGGCCATTTTATTATTCACGATTTTCCAAACATGCAGACTTTATCACACAGAATGTATTCGTTGAAGTGTTTGATTAGATTTTTATTACTATTAGTAAACATAAGGGAACATGCATTGTAATGTAACCTCTATGAAACGGGGTCATCCTTAACTTTACGAGAGAACAATTTCACGTGACAGGGTATAAATGTCTGGTTTACTAGAGAGCGCTTTCACGGGAGCTAATCTGAGATAACTTTGACGGACAAAATAATAATTTTCAATGTTCCACGATCTACCGTGGGTATTACTATTATTTAACGGCATCGACAGAAATCATGCAACGTCATGTTTTGTTAAGTGTCACGTGACGTGTTTTTCACAAATCAAAGCAAAACAGTTAGAATAACAAAATCTTTTATTTCAGCTCATCATTTATATGAGCTGCTCTTTAGCTCAGCCATTATTCGCTTATGTTTATTCATTTATAAAGTGTTATGAATCGGTCACACTGAATCAATACTTAAAAACCGTTAAAAAAAGAGGCTTTATCCGTTACAACTAACATCCATACCATTCGAATCGTATTGCGTGGACTTTCTTGGTCATTCAAACAAGATGTTTGTTGTATCCGCGAAAGCCTACATGTATGTTTATGGACGACTTGACCGCGACCAACATCATAACGGAACGTGTAGGCAGTCACCAGCTTATGTTGGAAAAGGGCATTCTCCACCCCTAGTCGCGTATTATTCATAATGACACAAACACCATTTTGGAATTGTCGTGCGGCATGAACCGGAGACTGAAGGTTTATTGAGTGACTCAACATGAGTCACGTACATAAGAACAGAATTCGAAATTGTACACAAAATTGAAAATACGAAAAATTCGATTGATACATCACGTACATTGTGTGCTATATGACACATACATCTTTGCAGGGCCTCTAACCCTCTCTTGATCTGGGCAACATTACCCGCAATTGAATCGGGCCTCTAGTCCCCAATTGCAGGGCATCTAACCCTCTCTTGATCTGGGCAACATAGCCCGCAATTGAATCGGGCATCCAGCCCTCAATTTTTTAGGGCATCTAACCCTCTCTTGATCTGGGCAACATAGCCCGCAATTGAATCGGTCATCCAGCCCTCAATTTTTTTGGGCGTCTAACCTCTCTTGATTTGGGCAACATAGCCCGCAATTGAATCGGGCATCCAGCCCTCAATTTTTTAGGGCATCTAACCTCTCTTGATTTGGGCAACAAAGCTCGCAATTGAATCGGGCCTCTAGCCCTCAATTATTTAGGGCATCTAACCCTATCTTGATCTGGGCAACATAGCCCGCAATTGAATCGGGCATCCAGCCTTCAATTTTTTAGGGCATCTAACCTCTCTTGATTTGGGCAACATACATGTAGCTCGCAATTGAATCGGGCCTATAGCCCTCAATTATTTAGGGCATCTAACCCTATCTTGATCTGGGCAACATAGCCCGCAATTGAATCGGGCCTCTAGCCCCCAATTGATATGGGCATCTAACCCTCTCTTGATCTGGGCAACATAGCCTGCAATTGAAATCGGGCATCTCATCCTCAATTGATTCCGGCATTTAGCCTCTCTTGATCTGGGCGTCTATCCAACATTACAAATGGTAATTTTACTCTCCGTTATGTCGGACTGGGGCCTCTAACCCCTGATCATCATGAAGACTGATAGCCCTCAGAGTTGGGACATCAACCCAATGCGTTGTCTGAGGTAACGAAAACCCCTGTTTCTGGGACCTCTGAACCGAGAGGACACCAACCTTCTAAAAACAAATAAATAACATAGCAAAACAAATCCAAAATCCCAAAATCATGCATATAGCTTAAATTTAAAGGAACAAGATAAATAAACATCATCAATGTAGTTAGAATACATTATTGCCTAAACAATTACGAGAAGGATGTAAATTTAGTCAGCAGTACAGTTCATGCCACAGACGAGAATAGCCCGGACTTCCTTTGTTCTCTTATTTATACTCTCTCAAACAATAGCTCCCCCGCTATTGTCCCCCACTCCTCGGACAAACCCCGCATTACCCAATCTTAGAATGGCGCTCCCCGTGGAGAAAAAAGTTTCACTTTAATTCGTACAACTCAACCAAGGGAAACTATATATGTTTGAAGATCGAATAGGACTGGCTCCTGCACGGTATAGTAGTTGTTGAAAAGCTTTTACTTTAATCTATTTTCTCTCCAGTTTTGAAGTAGACCTACGGAATTAACTACCCAATTCTAACACTGGAACCCCAAACACTGATTGGATTATATAAAGTCAGGTTCCAGCTAGCTGAGCCAGCTGTTTTCTAGTATACAGCACACTGA
>JARDVA010067851.1:0-11993 GCA_030265315.1 Mopalia swanii
GTGAAGTTGAATGTGAACGTTTTGGAAACAATGCCGTCTGCACTACTGAATACGCTGTTTCACACTTCTAGTTAATGAACTTCTGGTGAGTCACACGATGTGGCTCCGGGAATCGCGGGGAAGTTTTTACAGGGTTTCGGCATGGAACAGTGTTAAGTGGACGATCCGTCGTCATATAAGTGAAATACCCTTAAGTATGACGTTAAACCCCAACCAAACAATTACATATAAAGTATTATAGTATCTTACATTAGGTCTATCATTATAATATATGAAGGTAGGTTAAAATATATATCTTCACGTTTTCAAGTTTTTGAATTAATATCAGTGCTTTATAACCTGGGAAATATCTTACAATATTGAGATGTACACAATGCGCTAATGTATTTTCCCTCTAAACAAGCCATATTGTCTGTTCTCGATTTTAAATCTGCATTTGATGCGCATTCGTCTGGTTTGTAGTTGTTGGCTAGTACATACGATTTGTTATCTAAAAGGCGCAATTTTTTTCAATTTCTAATATGTATGACACATCCTCAATCGAATTAAACGAAAAGAAAGAAAAGGCAAACAAGAAAAAAATAATAAAAATGGGATTTTCACCATCTCATACATAGTTTGTAACGCGTGCATGTATTGCAACATGAAATCGACATTACTCAATACCCTTCCCTTCAATTAGCTTTTCCAAACAAGTGTTGCAAACACGCACAAAAATATTATTTATATATTTAGTATCGATCACTGACACGCCAGTTGACCGTGATTTGATGGCTAGCTTTTAGTTTACGTGTCGTCTTTAAACAAATTATTGCCCTTGCAGAACATGTCTATGGTATAAAACAATATCTAGCATTCATAACAAATAATCACATTATGTACAAATCAGCGTTTTTTAATTTTCACAGCAAGCAATTTCGCAATGCTAAAAAGTCTCATATTAATATGTGTATTGCTTTTTATATCGATCTATCCAATAAACAAAATTTCTCCAATATTACGAAGATATTTATCTTTAGTTGAAAACTTCAGTTTTTCTCCTTTGCAAGTAGTGATTGATTAAGCACTATGTTTGCAGGAAGCTCGGAATCGTTAGATCGAGCACACGTTAAAAAGTCAGTTTATTTTTGCCCCAAAAATCAAAGTAGCAGGAGAACAGGGGAAGTCAGTAAATAAAATTACGACAACTGAAACGGTAGCAACAACAAACATTGCAGTCATAGGTATGCTGCAAAAATGCATGGAGAGATGAAGATGACATATTCATTATACGTTTTTGTCAACGTAGGTTTTTGAGAATAGAAAGTCCGCCGTTGTGTTTCCACCATTGCTAGAGTGTAAACACGTGAGATTGCAAGCAGCTATTTTACTTTTGACAGTCTACACTGCGCTTTGTTGTTGTTGTATCGCTGCTAGGGGGCTATTTCCTTATCAACGTGCTTTGGCTTTGGAGTGTGCGCTGCGGTGGCTAAACTTCCACAGCATGCGCTCTAGTTTTAAGCCTGACAGTAAAATGTACCCCTATCGTCTTTGTTTATACGTCTTGAAAGGTTACTCAAGACAACCAGAGCACGAACGAAGGTTAGATAGGATCTTATAGATAAATCAAGATTTTCAATAAGTATCAACACTTAAAGGAACCTAAGCCATTGATAAAAACAAAATTGCTTCTGGAGTTTAGAAAACTGGTTAATATCCGCTGGATTTGGTGGTAACAGACTTGATGGGTGGTAACTAAATAAGTAGTATCAAAGTTGAGCTGTAGTGGAAGTATCCCGGGGATCATTCTATGCAGGCATCAGTCATCAGATTGTGTGACGAAACCACCCTCTGAAAGAAAAACACCATACCCATATATTTTCAATAGCATTATTCCCGCTGATGAGTTTCGAAGAGCATAGAAAAGAACCAACTCCAATTAAACATACGAATAGATGCCATATGTGATTCAATATTTCGCTTTATCTATTAGTCAACATTACTCTTGAACGAAACAAGTAGGGTCCCTACAGTAAATCACAAGTTAAACTAAGACCAGCCTCCTGAAAAACTTTCTTTAATATTAAATGTCTAACTTTATAATCTTCTGGTTATCATCTTTACCCACGTATTCATGACAAAACCAACGTTTGAGTGTCCTGCACATATTAGGCAGTAATTTGCTAACCCGATTATTTCTAGAACAGGTTATTGTTCATTGAAAAAATGGGTTTATGTTCTCTGATTAAGACAGTATTGTACTTAATACAATATGCATATCTATAGTATAAACCTGTCTTACTGTGCTTCACTTTGTTACGTTATTTGTACAATAAACTTATACTTAAACCAAGGTAATTACGCAATTGTATGTTTTATATCGGAAAGACACGTACCGCCTTTAGAATGAAGCTGAAGTCCACCATCTACCACCAAGTTAACTCCAGTTATAAACGAAGCCTCGTCAGAGAGAAGGAAAGCCACTACGTCCGACACATCTTTGATGGTTCCTGTTCGCTTGATCACCTGGGCGGCCACGACACCTTCCGTATACTTAAACAGATAAAGAATCTCAGTATCTTGCATTTAGAAGACAAATTGTTTATTTAAATAGTATTTAAACCTGCGAAATTGACTTCCAGTAGTCTGGAAATTCGATGTGGTTCATTGTGCCCTGCTGCTTCATTTGAATATCTTTTGATCGTTTATTTCATAACTATTGACCTTAAGACCAAAATAATGTAAAATAGCGTGTATATCGTATTGTTTAAACGGTAAGATAATTTTGATAATGGAATAAGTTAGAAAGGTCAAAATACTCTATTGCATGATATGACGATTTAGTGAAGTAAAGAAACTATTGCATGGCTAGTGCATCCGTACACTAAAGATTAATATCTGTGACCTTGTGATTTCGGCTGAAAACGCGCGACCAGTAAAGGATTTTAATCAGCATATTAATAGAAAGACAATGATGTTTACTGCCTTAAAACAAATTATAATATTATGGGACAGCCACTATCCCTGATACAGAACGGTTTTATCCAACGGGTGTCAGACACCATGCCTGGTAATGAGGTACTCGATACTTGCCCTCAGAATGAGACTGATGACAGAGCTTGTCTGATACTCTTAATGGTAGGCATTGTGTTAAGTCGACCGTTTACGAAGACCAAGCGTCAATACCGGCTATATAGTGACATGCTTGAAGCAATATGCGCTCTGGTTCGCTACCTTTGACATCATCCAACTGCTATACCTTCATTAGATGGCCATTGTCAATGATGATTTATCAGCGCAGACACTGTTCGTCAGAAATCTTACCATTTTGCTTTTGAGCAATCAACAAGATTACATTTAGCGCAAGTACGTCTTTCTGAACTTGGACAATACCTTGTTTGTTTGTTTGTTTGATTGGTGTTTAACGTCGTACTCAAGTGTATTTCAATTATATGGCGACGGAGACAAATACAAAACGTACAAACAGATCAGCTTCCTTTCCCCTTTAGCTCTGAGAACACCAGGGTAACATAAAGCTCATCTTTTCTCGCCTCGTACGATAGACCGAGGAAGCCGGGAGAGTATTCTGCAGGACTGGCCAACCCGCTCCGCCGCGGGGCTGGACAATACCTAGAGTTACACAGAATTAAGGGCGATAAGACAAGATGCTCCATGATTGGTTTCCAGGGAGTTTCAAGCCTGTCATATACTCGCCATTTACACTGCTTTATACATGTGTTGTTTACCATGGTTACCAGATGGCAATTGACATTGACTACGACCACTAATGACTATATGTACTCCCGAAACAAAAACGTAAATCGTAAGTTTAATATCTGTATCTCAATCGTTGACCTTCGACAATCTAAGTTGAGCAGATTTTTTTTGAGTCAGTTGCCTCTATGGAGTTTCGGACATCTATCTGTTGTGCGTTTTAAATGCAACTTTCATTAACGGAGTTCAATGATGGACATTATTAAACCGCTTACAGCTTTCATTGCAGCTTCCCAACCTTCACCTAGCGGTCTGAACCCTTTTTCTTGTGCTGTTGTTTGAATATTACCAGGTCTATAAATAGAAACAACAAAACATGTATTGGTTGATTGAATTAAATATCTCTATAACACCCTTTTGGAGAATAAAACACCTACATAGAAAATGTTCAGGAAGTATGAATAGTGTAATTATAATTTAATAAAGTGAAATATCTCGTCATACAATTTTGAACGACTGACCGACCGACGATGGTTGTGTGGCTATCTAATGTTGGAGTAAAATTAAAAAAAATTATAAAGCATTGCTTCAAATAACAACCGACTGACTGACCGACCGATCGATCGATCGATAAGTATTTGAAGCAGTGCTCAACGGCAGAATACTTTTATTCCCATGCACAGTTTGCCGAGTTATAGGTAATATTCTTCCAGTAATTAGGAAAAACACCATGTCTACGTTTGGAAGATACCGATCTAAAGCCTGTTATCCACTTCGAAATTCCGCATGCGCTGTTCAGTTTTTTGTCACGTGACCGAAAAACAGTAAGCGCGCCGGTTTTAATTTTTTTTGAAGCGAAAATGGACGCAAGCCAATTAGATTTCAAGAAAGCTATCACATGTCATAACAACGCTTGTTCCAAAATGGCTACCATCGAAATCGGTGTTCTTCAGCATATGATCAGGAATAATTGCACTTGTTGTGTAGCTTTTTCTTATCTTTTGTGTTCAGCAAATGTCGGTCAGCAACAGCCGCGCCTACGTGCTAAACCGGGTTCAGGCACCACTTGTGATTCAAGAACGTCGGCTAAGGAAACTGATGCAACTGCACCATAGACCAGTTGATCGCTTCTAGTGTAAAACAAAATGCGCTGGCAAGAAATATTTCGCTTTGCGCGAATTCATTTGCCTAGTGAAAAACCGGTTTTAAGGAGGAGGTGAGAAAAGAATACAGGCATTAGTTCACCATTGCCTGGTCAAAGCGCAGTCGTTTAGTTGCGTTGAACATTAACAGTTTCAGCTTTTCATGAACATGTCGGAAAATATAGAAAATACGATTAATTGATTGTTGTTTTACGCCACATTTAGCGGTACTTTAGCTACAAAGTCAAACTCGTTTTTTCAAGGTTTTATTTTTAAAGATAAATTTGAATCAGACTGCACCCCTGGCAGTAAACATCAAAGAAAAACAAATGTGATGATACTTACATGGACCACTGTCGATGTTAGTACTAGTATATAAGACTAACATCTTCTTTCTCTATTCAAGCGAATCAACTCACAAAAATGATTACGTCATAATTATTTACATATGCCACGGATCATTCACATGGTTACCACGTGGCAAAATCCCGCTTTTTCACCAGTTTTGCCCGCTGATTAACCAGCCTGCTTGCTTTGTCTTTTTGGTATATACTCAAGCATCTTTTGCCAGATATAGATTAGTTTTCAACAACCACCAATTTGTTCAAAAAAATTCCACGTGTCATTTAAAGGCTTGAAATAGTTGTATAGCGGAACATATTGTGTTTGTTGTTAACTTATTGCATTAAAACTGAAGAATAGGAATAAAGAGAAGAAGTCATACTCACAAAACACCATAAACCCGAACTCCCCGAGGACCATAGTCTGGGTTAAAAAAAACATATTAAGTATATTTCCGAGCTACATATTGCACATATTGTTTAAACAGAAAAAGAAAATTTTGCATGCCTCCATCTTGATTCGAACTCGGGTTCTATATAGTTCACTGGCACGGGCATCTACTGTTAACTTTAATACATGTATTCAACACGATGAATCATCTAGTGTTCTGGACACGTTTTTGTGTACCCATAAGGCAACTTGCAGACATCGAGAGATGGTATTGCCATATATGTATATATATATATATGTTCCAACCAGTCATCGTATTTCTAAAGTATACCGTGGCAATTATATGGTATAGATCAAACATTTAGTACACAATTTTGTCGGATCTACATCTGTGACAATACAATACGCCAGCTTTAGTTAAATTGTTTCCTTCCAATATACTGCACAACGAATGCCACGACACTGGAGTGTTCAGCAACAGAGAGAAAGCGAGTTGCAACGAACAAAACTCAGGATTTAAAAACAACTAAATTGTCATATAATTTAAACATATGGTACCATAATACGAAACCCTATATCGACTTTTCTTAAATAAATGACACCTACAATGTACCGCGTGGTCAGTGTATTGTGAAGTCCTAAGTTGGAAAAAGGGCGTTTCAAAAACCAAGGCACTATGGCGCCCCTAGCGAAGCACTGAGAGGACCAGGGAATCATGAAGCTCCTAGAGTATCAAGGCATCCTGCATCCCCGAGAGCACCAGGACATCACAAAGGTTCAATAGTACCAAGGCCCCAGGAGACCACCAGGGCTTTAAAATGCTCCAAGAGCACAGGGCTTCAAAACGCTTCGAGAGCACCAAGACTTCACGAATCTCCAAGAACAACCGGGCACCATGAAGTCCGAGAGCACCAGGGCATCATGTACGTATGAGACCACCAAAACATCTTAAAGCTTCGAGAGCACCAGGGCTTCAAGAAGCCCCGAGAACACCAGAGCTTCACGACGCTCCGAGAGCACCAGGGATTTACGAATCTCCGGGAACACAAAGGCACCATGAAGCCCGGAGAGAAACAGGACACCATCGATCGAGCTCGAAGAGAACTAGGAAATCATGAAGCTCCTAGCACACTTACCCACCCGAAGCTCTCAGAGCACCATTGCACCCTTGAGTTCTGACGTGACGAGAAACTCCGAGAAAACCGAGTCACTAGAAAACTCTGAGAAGATCAAGGCTTCATGAATCTCCCGAGATGTCCAGGGCATCATAGAGCTTCAAGAACAGCAGGGCCCCCGGAGAGCAGAACGACATCATGAAGCTCCGAGAGCAGCCGGGCATCATGAAGCCTCGAGATCAGCAGGGCAGCATGAAGCTCCGAGAGCAGCAGGGCATCATGAAGCCCCGAGAGCAGCAGGGCATCATGAAACCCCGAGAACACCAGAGCTTCAAGAGCACCAGGGCTTTACGAATCTTCGAGAGCAGCAGGGCATCGTAAAGCCCCGCGAGCAGCAGGACATGATGAAGCCCCGAGAGCAGCCGGGCATCATGAAGCCCCGAGAGCAGCAAGACATCATGAAGCTCCCATAGGAGCAGGGCATTATGAAGCTCGAGAACACCAGGGAACCATGACTATGAGTGCACCATCAAGTCCAAGGGCCTCAAGGCACCATGAAGCTCCGAGAGCACAAGTGCATAATGAAGCCACGAGAGAAACAGGGCATTATGAAGATCTGAGAGATCCAGGGAATCATGAAGCTTTAATGGATCTAGGGCACCAGGAAAAAAGATCCGACAGCACCATAAAGCTCAGAGGGCACCAGAAACTACGAGAGTACCAGGGTCACGAAAGCATTCACCATTTAAATATACTTACCGCAAGCTATGGATGTAGTAAACTGATCCAGGGCTGCCTTGGTGAGTCTGTACAATAGGACACCAAAATTCTGTAGGCCAGAAGGGAAGAGGAATTTTATACATATCGAACCGGTAAAGAAACTTAGGTTTTTCATTTGTAAATGTAAAGAAAGAAATTATTGCTTGCCTCCGACGGGGTTTTTAATTATGTAATATTGATAATTGCGCTTTATCATGTTCAGCTCTGTCACAGGCATGAATTATCGTTTGTGAAGTTTTAATATTGTTTTGTACGGTTGCAATAACACATCTTGTGTTTTGCAACATAAGAGAGAATCTTTACAAACGATCTGATAAAATATTGTGATGAAAGTTGAAATAAATTTTCGAACATCTCTGTAACTCGTTTGGGATAGTAAGGCTCTAAAGGTTAGTATCGATAAGATAACATACTAATTTAAATATCCAAACACATATGAATCCAAGTATGGAAAATGACAGTATTTTCAGTTGTTCAGGATTTATTCAAAATAATTGAGTCGAAAAACGTTAATTGTCAAATAACTGACAGCATTATCAAATATATATTTGAAGTCGATAAAAATACATCTAATTTAAGTATTTCTCGATATGTAGGCCTAATTAACGAAACCAGCTCAGTTAACAGAGGTTTTGTTTTTATGGCAGATTTACTATACGCACTGAGATTTCAATTCAGAGCTTCCATTTCACCAATTGGGCTTACGCGTTTGGCTTTTTTAAAAATTCGGACAATCTAGTGACAAAGACATTGCCCGAATGCTGTCTGTTACCCGATTTCGACATGCCGTGGATTTTAATCGACGTCGATCTTCGCGATCCAACATTAAGAAATGGATGTATTAGCCCTTGCACATTAGAAACCTTTGTCTGTTATCAGGGTCAACAAATACACGTTACTGTAGTGCGGCAGAGCGTGGCTGAAAGTCCAGCAGATTTTTAGGTCAGAATACAAAAAAGCAGCGTTATATCGCATGGTCTCTCTATATGCGTCTATAGAGAGATACAATGTGTTCGGATGATGACCGACGTCTTGCATGAACGGGCTGTACATACAATTACCACGATTGGGTGCATTTACTGTTGCAAGTTGGACTAGCTATGTAGATTCAATCGATTAAAAAAAATATTAACATTTCCAATCCATTCGAATGGCCCAAGCTCGATACATGATTGACCTGTGTTTATATCCTTATTAATTTACATGTAAGCTTTCTCATACAAGTTCTCGCGAATATTTCATCGGGAGGGGAATCGAAAGGTCAAAGTCAACTTGTGTGTACACACCCGACGCGGGTCAACAGGTCACTGGTAGTTATAAAACGAACTTCTTTTCAGTACAAGCGGATTTAACTCAAAATGTTGAATTTGAATAATTGCTTTTAGCTCAGATGATTGGTTTGTTTGTTTGATTGGGATTTAGCCTAGGTTTTTTACCTATATGATGACGGATTGTCAACCTCACATTGTTCCTTGCCTTATGAGGGCGGAAAACCTCATAAACCATACCATTTTGTTTAACAGGGATGGCCAGTAAGTAATTGTAATAACTTAGTTTAGTTACTTACCGGCATAACACTGACGACACTGGATATGTTAACAATGACACCTTATTGGAAAACAAAAATACACGTTTAAATAATATATTTTTAAAAATGATAACTGTATTAAGCTGCGAACAGACAAGAAAACAAATCGTTTGTATGCATATTTCCTAAAAAAAACCCATTGTTTATCAAACAAATGGATCAATATACCTTAAATTAAATTATAATGTAATGTACAGAAAGTGATAAATTCGGTTGAACTGTATTTCCAAAATGTCCCACGGGAATATCAATATTGAAACACACATTAAACCATTATTGGAAAATCCCAATATACAGGAAATTGCGATTTCAGGGACCCAGGAATTCATTCGTTAAATTGAGGTGATAGAAATTAGATAAATATAGGGATTGCCAACTTACCCTTGTTTTCTATGAGCTGTGGCATACACGCTTTTGTGAGTAGAACCGGGGCCCTTAAATTAACACTGAAAATACTGTCAAAGGATTCAGGCGTTGTTGCTTCAAGTGAGTCCGGTATAAATCCACCGCCAGCATTATTTACCTGAAATGTTGACAGATATTAAACAAAACAAACACGTATAATTGTGCTTTACATTTTCGATAATGGAGGTAACCAGGGAACAGCATTCGAAACATTAGGTTTGATTTGCGAATGAATTCCAATATTTCTTTTATAGTGACATTGAGAATACATCGATGTAAACTAAATTCGGGCAGATATATCATATTAGGATGTATTCATAGTCGCTGCTTGTTCGTTATCTTTTGTCAAGTCAAATGTCTTATCAGTCCCCTTTCGATGGAATCGGTTTACTCCCCCATCTGAAACGCAAAAACCTTTCGTACTTAGAGCAATTTTTTTTGCGAATTAAAACCAAAGAGTGCATACATCTTTTTATAATAAGTAAGAGGTCAAGTTTGATCTTCACACAGTTTTTTATGAAGCTATGGACATTTTGAACAAAGCTGAAAAATGTCCGTTTCCACTTTTTTTTTTGCATTACTTATACGGATTGAACCGAATTGACCCAAAAGTTTGTAAAACAAACCTATAGATGAAATTCATGTTCGTGCCGATAAAATGGCACAGGCTTTCTCGTCGTGTTATTCTGACGATTTTTGGAAAGAAGTTAGAACTGATAA
The DNA here is from genome assembly GCA_030265315.1 of Mopalia swanii. Taxonomy (NCBI): domain Eukaryota; kingdom Metazoa; phylum Mollusca; class Polyplacophora; order Chitonida; family Mopaliidae; genus Mopalia; species Mopalia swanii. The sequence goes on from JARDVA010067851.1 coordinate 10,176, forward strand.
TGCTTGCAGTATGTCTCTGCCTCACCGGGTTGATAATTTTGAAGGCGAGTCAGAAATTGAAAGCATCTGAAATTTGTATCCTACTCAATTCCATTGTCTCAGATACCCATAAAGATTTTGTTCTTAACTTGTTTGTTGACGTAAAGCCTGGTAGCGAGTAAAATATTACATCACGGGAAGAATTATTTGAAATTGTTCAAAACCCTAACTGTATTAAATCTGCGGGCAAGGACAAATATGCATCTGATGAGCTTTCGTATCATTTATGTTTTTGTTTCAATATTATGTTGTCCCATGGATGTGTTCCCGATAGTCTCGCGCAAGTATTTATAACACCAGTGGTCAAAAAAAAATATGGAATAATTATAGACCGATAGCTATCGCCACTGTTTTTTTAACGATTTTGGAATGTGTGATCTTGAGGCACTGTAGTGATTATCTACAGACATCTGATTTTCAGTTTGGTTTTAAATCAGGTCATTCTACTGAGAAATGCATTTACATTTTGAAAGAAACTGTTAATTGTTATCGTACCAATAGTAGTTTTGCATTTATATGTTTTTAGATGCCAGTAAGGCGTTCGGTAGAGTCAACCACTGGGTATTATGTAAGACTTTATTTGATCGTAAAGTTTATATATTCATTGTATATTTTCGATGCAAATGGTTTACAGTCCAACAATTTGTGATTAAGTGGGGTGGGTCATACTCCCCTCCCTTCTTGGCGGGAAATGGCGTGAGACAAGGTGGGGTACTTTCCCCCGTACTATTTTCAGTGTACATACATGAACGTGATGTTGCTCTTGGCAAGACTGTGGTTGGCTGTAACACAGCAGGGACTTTTAGTAATCATAGTATATACGCAGATGGAATGCGTCTACTCTGTCCGTCTGCCAAAGCTCTTAGTGTTCTGTTGAAAGATTGTGAATTGTTTTCTAAGTCACATAACGTGTTATATAATGTTAAGAAAAACAGTGTGTTTGGTCATTACATCGAAGAGCTACAATACTTTGTATCATCTTAATGTGTATCTTAATAGTGGTACTGTCGAATATGTAAGTAGCTACACTTACTTGGGGCATATCATTTGCAATGATTTGAATGACAACGGTGATATTAAGTGTCAGCGTAGAAACTATGTGTACGGGCGAACTGCCTGATACGTAATTTCGGAAGTGTACCAATGGAGTAAATATCACATTGTTTAGGTTTTTTTGTTGGAGGGATTTATTGTTGTCCATTGTGGTGTACGTATAGCAATAAGGTATTCAATTCCATTCGTGCAATGTATACCAATGCTTTTATATTGTTGATACACTTTAGGCTTGACTAGTGCGCGATTAATGTTTGTCTCACATACTGTACGTCCATTTGCCGAGATTTAGTGACAGGCTATGTATGGACTCAAAAGTAGACTTGAGTTGTCCAAGAATAGTCTGATACAAACTGTAATAAACAGTGATATTCTCGTTTTATCGAATAATGATGTCAAGATGGCGGGCTATGTTATAACAGAAACGGTTACCGTATACGGAATAACAGAACAAGGGTGCCATGTTTGATAACGTAGCGCTTACAATTGAATCGGTGAATTCGATAAGGGCCCAACTCCACAGACTACATTTTACAGGAGAGCGTTTTTCAAAAAGAGAAAATGTGTTTTATTCCTTCATATACCTTACACTTGTAGTACCATATGAGATTAAATAAATGGTAAAATATGGTTATCAATCAGTTGCCTCTCTGAGCACAGCAAGCTCTGAAAAACACTGGAGTTGGGCCCGTTTTGAATTAAACAATGAAATATGATCAAAGAAAA
>JARDVA010068073.1:0-11991 GCA_030265315.1 Mopalia swanii
ATGGAGCTCAAATGATTGTGGTACAACTTTGTATCCATAGAAACAAGAAAATAAAAATGAATAAATAAAATGATGAAACCGTTATAAACTACAATCGATAGTGAATGTTTTCATCGGGCGTATAAATATTTAGAGCAGTATAAAATGTGTATGACTCACCCCCACCCCCACCCCACCCACACGCGCGCACACACATTACTCTCTCTTCCTGCACTTTTTCTTTCCAGCGTTTGTGAAAAGATCAAATTATCGGATGCATGACTTACCCCTGTCCCGAAGTCCACAGCTTTATAATCTGTGTAGTTAGAAGCACCACAGCATTTGAACTGAAACATCAAGAGTTAACATATAAATATCTAATAATGATTGTCTCCTGGTTTAAATGCATTGTATTGGGTGTATTTGGAGTTGTGCTCGCTATAGGTCAACCAGTTGTCGATAAACTACGTTGCTCTACAGGTGCCCGTTTTCGCTTATAACGTTACACACTTGACTCAGAGGGTTTGTCGCGGATGGCTGTAGGCACATTCCTGTCGCCCTGGTGCTCTCTGAGCTAAACGGGATCAGGAACCCGATGAGTTAATTGTCATGGCAACCATATCTGAATGTATTGTGTCGTCATGGTTATTAAGATCAACTTAGGCTAAAATCGTTTTGTGGAACAATACCCAGTGCGCAGTTTGGGGGCCGCAAAGTCAGGCCGACACTTTGCAAGTGATGTCAATATATTTATTTTCATTTCAATTCAAAATATAGATTATAAAACTTAGCATAACTATTCCCTGCTTCTGTGCCAAGGAATTCTTCATTATCGAATTGATACTCAAAAGAGAATTTCTGTATTTATATAATTTCAAATAATTACAAAGGCTACGACCTTGTCACGTGGCACATTGGAAATGGCGATTGATTCAGTTGTAAGGAGATTGTTCTGGACTTTAACGAGACTTTTATACAAGTAAACGGTGATATATGTTAATTTGTTGTAGGCTATGTTAGTGACTGTGTTTTCTTTTTCTTACCAGAACTTGCACGTAATCCCAGCCTAAAGCAATTGCGTTTTCGGCGGTTTTCCCGATCGCTGGTTTGTAGGCTTTAATACTGCTATCCAGATTTGGCTTGAGCTCGTCCACTATCTGTGAAACCCAACAGAAACAACCTCACTTATTAACAAATAAACAACTTTTGTGATTGTGATTGTCGTGGTGGTGGACCAAAGGGATTTAATAAATATAACAATAGAAATATAATGCTATGAAATGGAATTCTTCCACTTTATATGTTGATAGTTATGCGGATTTCCGTTTGATGTCATATTAATTAACCAGAAAACAACATCATATTTTTTGATCGATTGACTGATTGATTGATGTTTTACTTCGTACTTTAGGGTTTTTCACTTATATGACGCCGGTGTATTCTAACAATAATTGACACCAGCACAATTGTAAAATGGGACGTGTTTTGACTCTGTTGGAAAGTTTATATCTCTGCATGGTGCGTAGTAAAGACAACATTACTACACACATTTCTACAGTTTCAAACAAACTGCCCTTAGCCTTAGGGTTTACTACTTTCTGACCATTTTAAAACTTTAAACAACTTAAAAAGGGCCAGATTAACTCAAATTACAGGTGTACTGTGAAAACAAGGCAAAGCGTCTTAAAAGCATGACGATAGTTATTTATTCATCTGTTAATTATTAATTTATTACTAGATTTATTTTAATTGATCCATATTTTATATTTATTTATTTATTAATTTATTTATTTATTTGAATCATTTACTTATATACTTTCCTGTATTCTTAGAAACAATCTATCTGTTATAATGATGTCAGTGAATTTAGTTATTTACTTAGTTGTCAGAAAGCTACACTTACTTTGCCCTTGAAAACAGCCGCTGCAATTCCACCTCCCAACTCTCCGATAAATATTAAGGACAGGAAGAAGATGTACTACAAACAAACAAAATTACAAAATAATAATAATAATAACTTCAATTAAATTAGATTTTCTATAGACATTTATTTTTTATATATTGTATTTTGGCGAATCGTGTGTGCTGTTTGTTTGTCTTTTGCTGTGGGTTTTGAGGGGGGGGGGGGGGGGGGTTATGTTTGAATAAAAAAATTTTATAAATACATACGCCAAGTGAAGTACCCTTGAATTATGAGTGAAACCATAAACAACTAGAATTACAGTAGACATCGTATTTGTTGCAATTTAACCTTTACAGATCTCATCATTCCAACAAAATTATACTTTATACCACAGAGTAACACAGCGTGAAATAGTGAAATAGTGAAATAAATTAAATTGGACCAGTTGGCCTACTTGCCATGATTAGAAGGCACTTATTTTCCATGATTGCTCCACAGCATCCTAAAAACCCAACCAGGAAGACAAATGATCCGATACCAATGAGAACATAGGCCGCGCCGTACAGATATTTGTCGGACGACACGCCAAGTATTTTAGTTAAGTGCTCGAAATTGTCGTCCACTCTGATCCATATTCCTACGCCCAACACACCAGCACCAGCCAGCTACAAATAGGTCAAAACATGTGATTGATTGATTGATTAATCGATAGATCGATTAATTGATTGATTGGTTGATTAATCAATTGATAGATAGATTGATCGATTCATTAATTGGTTGATTGATTTATTGCTTGATTGATTTATTGCTTGATTGATTGATTGATTGACTGATTGATTGATTGATTGATTCATTGATCGATCGATCGATCGCTTGCTTGATTGATTGCTTGACTACTTGATTGATTGATTGATTGATTGATTGATTGATTGATTGATTGATTGATTGATTGATTGATTGATTGCTTGACTACTTGATTGATTGCTTGATTGACTACTTGATTGCTTGATTGATTGATTGCTTGCTTGCTTGACTACTTGATTGATTGCTTGCTTGCTTGCTTGACTACTTGATTGATTGATTGATTGATTGATTGATCCGTTAATTCATTGAATTGCAAAGAAAGAAATTTTGCTCGCCTTTACGGGCTTCGAACTCTGGTTTCCGGCTAGCTGTTATTCGTTCATTTGATTGGTTTACTGATTGCTATTACTAACCAATCACATAAACAATTCATGATGCTTGAACTTACCACAAATATTAAGTTGTACACGAATAGAAAATACTTCGCAAATTTACCAATACAGCTTTCCATCCTTAATCACAATGTCTTCGTCAATCTGTTATAAAAAAATATAAAATATAGAGATTTTCAGAAAATCTGAGAATGCAGCCAAATCATCAATGACGATATTCTACAGATAGGACCAATCCACTCTTGTGCGCCTGCGTAAACACAAATATAGTTCTCCAACATGGCGGCAGTAATTTGCATAAATGTTTTACTACACTTCTTAAGCTAAAACCCTGTACTTTCCCTAAATTTAGATTTTTAATAAATTTTTGTTTGTATGTTTGTATGTATGTATGTATGTATGTTTGTAAGTTTGTATGTATGTATGTATGTATGTATGTTTGTATGTTTGTATGTATGTATGTATGTATGTATGTATGTATGTATGTATGTATGTATGTTTGATTCATGGATTGGGGTTTAACACAGGACTTAAGGTTATTTCACTCACACGATGGTATGATATCCCAATGCGTGAAGGAAACCACCCCCGACGTCAATGGCCAAAAACTCAAGACAAGACGGGATATATACAGGATAATCTCAGAACGTGATACAAACACATCACAACTGATCGGGTTCCTGATCCCCTTTAGCTCCGACAGCATCAGGGCAACAGGAAGCTCCTTCTGACAATACACAAAACAAATATGAGTGATCCGGTAATTTAATAGTGATCAGTCATATTGAAAGGACATATACTCTGCTATAGTCTTATAAAATAGGCCGTCGACGTTTAATATTTATTATTTTGACGTTACGTAAATTGAATCGAAGGATAGGACGTCGAGGTAAGGTCAATGTCCAAATGATAAATAGCAAACGTCGACGGCCTATTTAATGGGACTAACTCTGATAATGAAACGAAACGTCTACTTTCAATAAGCATACCTTATATACAGAGAGTCATGGCCCAGCACTGTTCGGGTATACTGGCTTCTCATATACTTTATAAACGTTAAATTTATCGCATTATGTATGTGAACAATACGAACGTACTTAATCAGGAGCTACAAGGTTATCTGTCAATAACTGCACAGTACTTCCTGATACACACAGACACCAGACACAATTTCGCTGTAAAGAATCTAGTTTTGATTGGACGATCCCGTTGTAAACGAATGTTAACTCTGAGCTTTGAATTATCAACAGCTAGGGCACCTTCACACTTAATGGAGGGTAACTTCTGGTATATCTCTGATGCATCAGTTCGATCTAGACGCTAAGAAAAAATCAAAACGTATGTTGCAGCCTATTTAATAGCCACCTGTACTTTTCCGAGTTACTCTCTTTACAACTCCATGTCGGCATGTCGGAACATCCTTCGACACTCTTCGTACCGGTACATTTATCTCGGAGGTGAATGGAAGCGATAATAGTACCAAAAAAATGTGTAATGTTAAACGCTGGTATTTTGGGCGCATGCGTGGAAATCAAACAAAGTACTCGGCGGATTTGTAGCCTATTTTTTTTTAAAACCTAAACCAAACAAGCCCTTTCTCAGGTAAAATCACATTTAAACAAAACACTGTTCCTTTTTATGTAGGACATGTTGCAAATAATGTCATCCGCTGTAAGTATTTTAATAATAATATAACTCCAATGACGTCATCATATCAACCCAAGAATAGCCTTCAGACGTAAACAATAAACACGTGGATAACTCAGTCATATGATGAAAGTAAATCCATTCGAGTTACCTCCCCTGAAATGAAGCTCTCCATCAGAGACCATTTGTAACCATCAAGTACCATCTAGTCTCGCTTGAACCAGACTCTTTTCGCGTTAACTTCGACCACGGCTATATAGTCTGGTTTCACTGCATATCAAACGTTGCAAAAAGAACACGGCCGTTATGTGTCAAATTCTCTTGCAGTTGGCTTTCTGATAAGTCAATTTTAAAATATATTTCAAACATGAAAACGAACCCAAAATGTTTGTATTTATTAACAAGTAAATTAATTTGAGTTTTATTTGTTTGAAGTTTCCCGACTGTTAACTATTACGAAGATATGATTCGCGGTTGTTTACTATTATGATCTAGGTCACACGTGTTTAAAAGTACGGACTGAATACTTTCCAACTTCAACAAATAAACCTGAAATTAATTTATTTGTAAATGAATTCAAATGTTTTGGGTTCGATTTAATGTTTAAAATATATTTAAAAATTGATTTCTCAGAAAGCCAACTGTACGATAACCGGACCACATGGCGGCCATGTTCGTTTTGCAACGTTTGATATGCAGTGTAACCAGACTATGAGCCGTGACCGAAGCTAACGCGAGAAGAGTCTGATTCACGCGAGACTAAGTACCATCTAGCTTTTGAAGGAAGTGACGAAGGGGCGCTACTTTTACAAGTATAAAAATGTTAAATGTGTTATGTAAGTCAACATGGAATTAACCAAATTTATTCATTTAAAAATGATAAAACTTGTTAGTATTTTTATCATCTGTCTGTTTGTTTGATTTGGGTGACTGGTATCTTTAAAAACAGAATTGGATTGATCTACAGCTGAATGACATCAAAACATACTATGGGAGATTTAATGCCTATAAAGCAAAGGAGCAACCACACCTTATGTATGGAACGAAAAGTAAATAAGTTATGCAATCATTTATATTTAAAAACGGCTTTATTTCTTTATTCAACAAATCGCTTATTTAGTGTTCATATTTAACAGGCATAAAAAGTTAAACCAGTACGTCTGTATTTCGAATTGCTTTGTTTGTCTTGTTACCAATCGCCCATTTGAAGAAGAAATGTCGTAGGCTTAAATAAAATCTATACATGACGCAAATCCCGCGGCCCTTATGCAATAACACAGCATACGGCGAGATAGGTGAATTGCTAAATGATATAACATTTGATACGGTTTAATAAGACCAATTTATGCATATACACAGTTTAGCTATTTTCAATTTCCTTATTTAAAAACGCCCCCTCCCCCGAGCACACTATACAGTTGAGCATTTAAGATGTGTACCAAACTGTATCTTTTTTTAAATTTAAATTTCTCCCAAAGACTGACACCTTGCCCTTCGTATCAAATAAAGATTAAATTTAAAAAAGCGACGTAAACTTATCGATATACGTAAACAAGTGAACCTGTGCACATGTCACAGATATAGTCAGAGATCGAGGGGCGTTGACGACTGGTATACTATAGACTGCTTCAGGGTTTCGCAATGTTACAAACATTATCAGAGTATAATCTTACAGTGTCAATTTGAAGTCTGTACGTGATAGTGTATGATGCATACGCCTTCTATATGTGTTAAATAAACTTGTATATAACTTGAGCCACTATAACCCACTTACACATCGCAATCTCTGGTTTATATAATCTGTGTCTTACTGTATCTACAATTGCCTCACTTCCCCCATTTCCTTATTGACCATTTAAACTGATTACAAAGGAAAAAGGCAATTGAGTGGCGGTACAACTGAAACTTTTAATGCTAATGGCTATCTTCTTTATTGTTTGTTAGATTGGGATTTAACGCCATATTTAGGGTTATTGTACACATGACGGCGTTCCACTCTAATGGGGGAAACAAACCACCCTCGAAGCATTAAGGTACAATATTGGTTTCGTTATCATTTAATCTAGGCAAAACATCACGTGACGTTAAAGATAACACGTTGGCAGACTCCCTACACATACCACGTAACGCGAGAAAGTGCGTGAAAGCCAATCGTGCACCTGACTCCACCGAAGCCACTGGCAACAAACATAGACAAGACATGACAAATACAGGACAATCAGAAAGCAATCACAAATAGATCGTCGTCATGTTGCCCCTTGAAGCATAGATCTAATGGTATGCGGTTAAAGAGTTCAAATGTTTGTCTTTAGATTTCCAGAAATATTATTAAAAATATCAATGCTTCTGTAAAATGGTTATTTTATTAAATCTATATAAAAATCAAGAACGATGTCATCAAGTACAGACTTCGCACGAGACGTGACAGTGATAAAGTAGAAAAAGCGTTAAGTTATACATACGGCCTTTTTAATATTTCTAAAGACTAAGAAAAAAACGGGGCCGTCGATTGGTCAACCCCGAAGGGGGCGTCTATTGGTCAACACCGAAGGTGCGTCGATTGGTCAACCCCGAAGGGGGCGCCGATTGGTCAACACTTTGGAGGGAGTCGATTGGTCAACCCCGAGGGGGGGTCGATTGGTCAACATCGAGGGGGCGTCGATTGGTCAACGCCGAAGGGGGGCGTCGATTGGTCAACGCCGAAGGGGGGGCGTCGATTGGTCAACGCCGAGGAATCCGCCCAGGTTCTAGATAAAGTCTAAGACAATGGTTAAAATATAGAATTATAATATACAGTTGATATGGACAACTACGGACGTCGATGTCGTAAAAAACGATGAATATGACTTATGAAAACTGATAAATAATTTTGCTCTTGATAAACTCTCCGCGACAAGCTTCTGATCAAGCTACATACATTTCGAGAGAAGATAAGAAATGTACATATTATAGACCATATGTGCTAAATTTGGAAAGCAAATACGCATGTACTTAAATAAAGCACCTACCCTCATAAGTGTATTGTTGTAATAATCTAAAATTGCCTCTTGGTTCGGGTTATTATTCAAGTATAATTTCAGTTATGAATTATCTGATACGAAAGGAAGTTTCGTCTTATAATCAGGGGACCATACAGTTTTGTAATTACAACATGCCACAATGGAAAAAATTCAATACACCAATTTTGCTCCAAGGATTACACTTTCGGTTCAAAGTACAAAAAACAGTTACATAGTTTAAAGCGTAGTACAAGAATTATTAATTCTATTCAGAATGGCATTTTAATGTACTAAATAAAATTATATTTTGTCCGTGACACAGTTATATTTTATTCAAGACTGTGCTCCCGATCCAAGATTTTTTTTTATCCAAGATTCACGTGACCACACACACTGATGACGTATTCTGATGCTCGTCTGTTACCTGAAACTTACATGGTTCCACCCACAACCTGCGTGTTAGTTAGAGATTTAGTTCCGATGGAACACAGCTTAATGTTATCAGTTTATCTGGTCATGTGTATGTTAAAAGGTCCCAAGCAACATGAACAAAAATATCTTGGGTATATACAAAATATTGGGTAATTAAAAAAGTTTTTGACAGTCTCGAATCGAGTATAAATGTGAGTCTTGGACGAATAACAAAATCTTTGACCTACGAAAGTTATTATTTATGAAAAACAATTGTTACTTTGGACAAAATTGTTCTTGTACAACGTTTTAAAATATGGAAGTTTTGGGGGTTTTTTTTCGTTACATTAAGCAAATAGTGTACTTCTTGGGATAACATTTCCAGCTTTGGCGTGCCATACATAATCAGCATATTTTTCTCTCTACATTTAATCAAAATATATATAATATTATGAAGAGTATAGGTATTCAACAATGACACGCGTCAGAAAACTGAATGCTATAAATGACTGGTTCTTTGCTCACTGAATACCATTTTGATCTATTCTTCGACCGAATTAAATTAACTTGACTGTAAACATTGTGCTTGTCTTTTAATTTGAGGGGGAGGGGAAGGGGGTAGCATCATACTTGCGGTTATTGCATTGATTTGACGGCGTGCCAGACCGACGAGCACACGAAAGTGCTAACGATTTATTTTCCGAAGACACGAATGAATGACGTAACAAATAATTGGCTAAAGAAATCAACAATAAAAAACGAACAAAATTGACAAACGATCAGATATAAATTCAATGGAGAAACATTTGTTTCACATATAACTTTCAACACTTTATTGTCAACTAATTTAGTGAAATGTTTGAACTATGTTACTCTGAACAATTTAGTGTAAACTAATTTAGTCAAATGGGTGGCCTCTGTTACTTTAGACAATTTATTATCAACTTATTTAGGCAAATTAAATACCTCGGTTATTTTGAACAATTTATTGTCAATTAATTTAGTCAAATGGATGGCATCTGTTTCTTTGAACAATTTATAGTCAACTAATTCAGTCAAATAAAGTAGCTCTGTTACTTTGAACAATTTATTATCAACTAATTTAGTGAAATGTTTGACCTGTTACCTTGAACAATTTATTGTCAATTAATTTAGTCAAACGGATGACCTCTGTTACTTTCAACAATTTATAGTCAACTTATTCAGTCAAATAAAGTAGCTCTGTTACTTTGAACAATTTATTGTCAACTAATTTAGTGAAATGTTTGAACTCTGTTAGTCTGAACAATTTATTGTCAATTGATTTAGTCAAACGGGTGGCCTCTGTTACTTTGAACAATTTATTGTCAATTAATTTAGTGGAATGTTTGACCTCTGTTACTTTGAACAATTTATTGTCAATTAATTTAGTGGAATGTTTGACCTCTGTTGCTTGGAACAGTTTATTGTCAATTAGTTTACTGGAATGTTTGACCTCTGTTACCTTCAACAATTTATTGTCAACTTATTGAGTCAAACGTTTGACCTTTGTTACCTTGAACAATTTATTCAACTAATTTAGTGAAATGTTTTAACTCTGTGAGGTTGAACAATTTATTGTCAACCAATTTAATGAAATGTATGACCTCTGTTACTTTGAACAATTTGTTGTCAATTAAATTAATGAATTGTATAACAGTTTAAACTTTAATTAGTTTTTGTGAATTACTTTAATGACATGGATTATTTTACCAATTATGTTAATGATGTGCATAACAGATATCACATTGAACAGTTCATTTCTCAGTTAAATTATAGAAAGTAGTTTCTTCGTTTCACTTACATCGATTTCGTGTGACTTGCGTTAGCGACAGGACTATGTTTTTCCCTCACTTTATATATTCCTGGATTAATCAGACGTTTAACAAATCACTTAGTAAGGCTGGAACTCGATTGGATTGACCAAGTTTTAGTGAATCGTGTTTTGTTTTGGTTACGTTAAAAAATTAAAGACTCTTAGAATAAGTCTATAAACATAGCAACTCAAATGGAAATTAAATCGTGCCAGAAATTCGGTCAGTGCCTGTTTGTGTCTAAGATTAGTTATAGAAGCTAGCTGACGTATTCAGGGTCAATGCTGAGGGATTGGTTTACTTTGGTTACTAGCACGTGAGTTATACCAGTTGTAATTAAAGTATACATGTTTATGAACTGGACCATTTAGCCTTACTTTGCAGTTTGATCGCGATATTTGGCAAATCGATATATGTGAGGAATCGGCCGTTATAATATTTAATATATAACTAAATGTGTTTTTAAATGTAAAAATAAAGAGAATAAGTATTCTCTGTGGTCGTATACAGAGAATAGTAAGGTATATATAATATTTGAAAGAAAGAATAATCTTTCCTTGACGGATTTCTTCAATTTTTAGCATTACGTTTAGTGTGTTACCTGACGATCTACTGTAGCCGAGGCAGAGGTGTCGCCTACAGTTTGATTAAACATGGCGGCGCCATTAGGTCTGATGAAACTGGTATTCAACCCTGTTTAAGTTAACTTCTATATACGTTTACATTTCAGTTTCTTAAATACACTGTAAAACAATCATCAAAAATGTTATGGAAACAATGACATAACACCTTTAATTAGGACTTTTCCTGAACCTGTTTAGGATATTCCATAAATGTTTATGGAATAATCTTTGTCTTTGAGAAACAAAAAAAATCCCTTTAATCCTCTAAACCTATAAAATATTCCGTTGATGGAGGAACATTTCGTCATATTTTCCTTAAGATGTTGAGGAATATTGTATCAGTGTAGAGGATGTGTTTGGTTGAAACGGTTTAAGACAAGCAATTCAAGCTAGATTCGGTTTCCCCTGCTTTAACAACAAATTATCATTGTCTCGATTTAACATAGTATTAACAACAAGTTCGTTGCTAAATTCATACAGTATAAGCCAAACTGAGATAAAAGAAAAAGTTACATTTTGTATATGTACGGTACACTAACAAATATTCATACCCTCTAAGGGAAAATGTTCAGGAATAGGCCTCCAAAATAGCACCAGCGGAATATTCCATAAAGTTTAAGGAATGGGAGATAATATTTGTCTCGAAGGCAAGGATTATTCCAAATATATATTTGTGGATTATCCTAAACAGGTTGTCAAAAGTTCTTCATAGATTAAGGACAAGTTTGCATTTACGAATGGCGAAATTGTCACTTTATATCAGTATATATATGTAGATAGATTTGTCGACCTACCTAAATAAGAGGCGTTGATCTGTCCGAGTTAACTGAGATGTTTAACAGGTCTGTGACACTAAATGGGATCCTCAGCTCTGGTAGATTTATCAGCTTTTAAACAGGGAATTTTGATGATGTAGCCTTTGTATATGTTATAAGTGTGTCGCTTATTAACAATTTCACAACTATGACGGCTCGAAATGAAAACTAAACCAATGTGTCATTATCATACGAATATATGATGTCCGTATAAAGTCCAAAGTTTAATAGGGCACATGCATGTTTTAAGTTTTACACATCCCAATGTTATCATAGCATTCTAGGGTGGTTAAGACGAAGATTAACCAGAGAATTAACAGTTAACAAGTGTCTTGACGTATGTCGTTAATATTTGCTTTGTTCGATTGGGGTTTTATGTCGCACTCTAGTTTTATTTCGCTCAAATAACGGCCTGCCAGCACAATGGGTGTCAGAAACCACTCTGGCCGTCATTGGCAACACAAATGGTTGACTGACTGACTGAGTGCGTGACTGAGTTGATTGATTGATTGATTGATTGATTGATTGATTGATTGATTGGTTGGTTGGTTGGTTGGTTGATTGATTGATTGATTGATTGATTGAT
>JARDVA010068184.1:0-11990 GCA_030265315.1 Mopalia swanii
CGAAATCATCCAAACGGTGACTGGAGCAATCTATATTTTCTGTGTCAGAGTGGTGTCCTCCATATACAGGCCATGTGTTAATGACAAAAAGGGAATTATTCTGTTGAGAGTTAACATATCTATAGATGTAGCTATATTAATGCGTGTTTCCCTCATGTAATGCAAAGTTGTCGTTCTTAATTCTGCTTTAATGTGCGTCTCGTAAAATAATACAATGTTACTCTATAAATGAAGATGTTTTGTTTGTATTAAACATGTATTTTTCTGTTACACAGAGGACATTACATGCAGTTGAAATGGCAAACAAAATATATTACCTGTGATAAGATGTATTACAGTTTAAGATAAATCTAATTATTTCATACGTTTTGAATCCATGTTTAATCGTGAAGTCTATTGGAAGAGTCATGTCTTTCAAAATGGGAGTTATCTAAGACAAAGTCATTGTAGTGGCTGGTTATGATTAAAGTGTGAACAGTAATAAATATACTGTCTATTGTATAATAAAAGATTAAGAATAAATGACATGACAAAAATGCAGATTTTATCAATGTTCATGTATCAATGTTTTTTGTTTTGTTTTAGTGTTTTTTGTGTTGTATCTTATTGTATATCACGTGACTGGTATGACTGTAGAAGGGTATGTTGGAGGATCTGTTACATTACCCTGTAACCTCACAGCTAACGGAGATCTACAGTGGAAACAAGGGACAAACCTGATCCTGGCTAAACCGGCTGGTGGTATAGTGATTATTGTTCCAGGTACATATAGTGGGGGTGTCAGTCTGGTGAACGGGGATGACCTCAGGATCAATTCATTAGACAAAACCAGAGATGGGGATGTGGATACAGGTCGTAAAACATTTACGTGTGAGTACACTAGAGGAGGAACAGCCCAAGAAATACAACTCAGATTATTGGGTAAGATAATTCATGCCAAAGACTCCCACATACTTAATGACAACTAACGAATTGATATGAGGGTCCGTTTGGATTATGTGTAGGAGTTACATAATACTAAATACATAATACAAGAACAAATGCAAGTTTGTGAAAACTAAAATAGACAGGCTGAAGTTTAAACAGCTTTGATGTGATCCTACTTGATTTGACGAGGCCTGCAATTTAACAAATACAAAATTTACGAAGAATAACAACAAAACATAACAGGACAATGAATGCCATTCAGGTTGGCGACAAAACGTTTATTTACAACATTTTTACATCACAATGGTAAATATGTGTTGATTAATTTCCAATCGACTCATTATGCATTAACCCATGTGGGAAACACTCTGCCACGCCTCGCTGGCACATTTATACTGTTTGCCCTGTTTTACATGAAATAGTCGAGATCCACCCACCTTGTTAATATAATTAATGGGTTACCAGTGCAAAGACAACTTATAAACGTCATTACAGAGTCAAGTACTAATACCTTCGATAAACAGCTATTAAGTGAGTGTTAAACAGTTACAATTCATGAGAATATTAGTATTTAACATAATACTCAAGCAATGTAATTCCGAACATATGAAGTTCTGTTTTTTTCGGAATAACACTACTGCTGTATCGCGGAGAGGCAACCTGGGCTATTTTAAACAAAGACATTTATAATCCGTACAATTAGATTTGAACTAATCATTTGCTATTTAACTAAACTGTTTGACATCCTGTCCACATAAACAATCTGGGTCCGTGATCATGGCTTAGTAGTGAGCGTGTGTGATTACTAATCCTACTTCGCTGCACCGTTCACGGGATCAAGTCTGTCTGTCGACCATGAGGTATATCAATGAGTCACATGATGTGGCTCCGACGAGGCCTGCAATTTAACAAATACAAAATTTACGAAGAATAACAACAAAACATAACAGGACAATGAATGCCATTCAGGTTGGCGACAAAACGTTTATTTACAACATTTTTACATCACAATGGTAAATATGTGTTGATTAATTTCCAATCGACTCATTATGCATTAACCCATGTGGGAAACACTCTGCCACGCCTCGCTGGCACATTTATACTGTTTGCCCTGTTTTACATGAAATAGTCGAGATCCACCCACCTTGTTAATATAATTAATGGGTTACCAGTGCAAAGACAACTTATAAACGTCATTACAGAGTCAAGTACTAATACCTTCGATAAACAGCTATTAAGTGAGTGTTAAACAGTTACAATTCATGAGAATATTAGTATTTAACATAATACTCAAGCAATGTAATTCCGAACATATGAAGTTCTGTTTTTTTCGGAATAACACTACTGCTGTATCGCGGAGAGGCAACCTGGGCTATTTTAAACAAAGACATTTATAATCCGTACAATTAGATTTGAACTAATCATTTGCTATTTAACTAAACTGTTTGACATCCTGTCCACATAAACAATCTGGGTCCGTGATCATGGCTTAGTAGTGAGCGTGTGTGATTACTAATCCTACTTCGCTGCACCGTTCACGGGATCAAGTCTGTCTGTCGACCATGAGGTATATCAATGAGTCACATGATGTGGCTCCGGCAATCGCGGGGGTAGTTTGTACGAAGTTTACCTCGGTTTTCCTCCTTCATTAGTCAAGGTGTGAAGTGGACAATTCGTCGCCTTATAAGTGAAATACTCTGTAGTACCGACGTTCAACCCCAAACAATCAAACAAACAGACATAAACAATGATTTTCCGGTTATCTCACTGAACTTTAAGAATGTCTAAAATAGCCTAACACAAAGACTTCAGCCCCAGCTGTGAAAGAGAAGAAGTTAGACAGGTGATATATGCTTCTTTTGAATAATAATGTTTTGTTCTGTTTCGATGTGGGTTTTCGATGTGGGTTTTAGTTATATGCTATACTTGTATGTAACTAAAACACGTAAGGGAGCTCCTGTAATGTAATAACAAATTGTGAGAGTAACATCTTGAATGAAGCACAATATTCTTGTAGTAATTAATCGCTTATTATTAATTATAACACAATCAACAATTTGGTATACTGTTTTTCGAACCGTTAGCCCTCAATTAATTTGGGCCGCCTCCCTTCGGTTGAATAAGACCTCTAACATTCAATTGATTTAGGCATCAAACCCTTCAAGACCTCTAAATTTCAGTTGCTTTGGGCATTTAATCCTAAATTAAATAGAGCATATAACCCCTTTAATCCGATACTTTCATCCATAATCTTATCTTGGGCCTTTAACCTACACTCTCTTGGAGCCCATGGCCTTCAGATTTATGGGGCCTCTTATTAAAAATGATTTTATGGTAAAACACTCAACTGGTGCCTTCTAACCCCTGTCCAGCCAGCTCAACCAGTGTTTTTTTGTCTTGGGCTGGCTGGGCCAGAATGGACTGTAGTTATAAACGAGTTCACCACGGGACGGGCTTGTCTAGATAGTTTCGACCCCCAGGTCAGGAATTAAACATCCCCCCTCCTTCCAACAGCAGTAAGGGTATAATCTAAGACCGATGTAAGGATCTATCTGATCTTTAAGAAAAAGAGATCTGCACAGAACTGGCAGACGGACGGATGATTAATATCAAACGTTTCTCAACTACAAAAGAAGGCAAGATGATAAAACTAAACACCTTTTAATAACAGTTGATGCAGTTACAGTACCAGCCCACATATACATTGGGTAAATACCTTCATCCCCAACCCAACAAAGTGCTTTAAGTGTCAGAAGTTCGGACACGGGTACAATCAGAGTAAAGGTGGTTTGGTATGGTTTCGTTGCTCCAAAGGTTACGAGGGATTCGATTGCAAGAAGACACTAAAATTATGTAACTGCGATGGGAACCACATGGCCTTTTCCAAAGAGTGTTCATATTACATCAAAGTGAAACAAATTCAACTAACTTATACTGAATAGAACATGAGTTATCCTCAGGCATGGCGTACACCTATCATACGCCATTGCCACTAACACAGTGCCCGTGTCAGTGGGTACACAGACTTTTATGTTGCGGCCCATAGTAGATGATCACCAGCAGCTGCTGTTATGGTTAATACTACACAGATAAAAAACCTTCTGCATCACCACAGACTGCTGTAAATACTCAACAACAGGCGAAGAACACTTAAAACCGAAGGATAAAACACAGACACAAAAACAAAAAGCAGTCTGACCAGGAAGTTTGCACTTCCGGGACTGCAGGGGATGTGGTTCAAGCGTTACAGTTTGGGCAGCCGATGGATATTCGTAATCTGGAAAGGCTGGTACCCTCTCTCTGAGCCAACGGCAGGCAAGTTCCTTGGGTCTGGGACGTTTGCTCTCACGGACCTTGGTAAGAATGGAGTTGGACATCAGGCTTCCTCTCTCTACATCTCGCCGACCTCCACCTGCCTGGAGGCTGGGTGGCGATCGCGCTCGGTTAAAAGCCAACATAACACAGTCATATTGGTGGTAGCTCGCCATAATGCAAGGTTCGACTTTGATTTTTTTATGGGTGAATGTACATAACTATAATTGACTTTTGTTTGAGGCAATTGTGTCTGTCGTTTTGAGTTCTTTCCGTTCATCAACTTGAATTTTTATGAAACATTGGAAATAATTTCATTTGACACTTTAACCTGTACCGTAATAGTTGCAATTTTTGTGATGTTGAGCGCCAGTAAAGCTTTTAGTTGAAATTACCTTACTTATTTAGCTTATCACAGCGTAGTTGAAATACCGCTAAATATACCATAAAACACGAATCTATCAATCAATCAATCAATCAATCAATTACTTGAACGGTAACTAGAAATCACTTCAAGAGTTTTAGCTAATATTGTTCATTTGTCTCTCTGAAGTCCACAAATGTACTGCGCACATATCATCGGACTCCATGCGATCGTAGCCAGTATGACATGTATTCTTATCAACTGATCATCATAACGTTGTATAGAGAATGCACAGCTTACATATAGTTAAGGTTCAGAGCATAATTTAAACCGAAACACAATTTGCATATTCTTGAATTGTCTGCTAATCACTAGGTTTTATCTAAGTGGGCGATAGACTACACACATCGGTACATATGAATCCAGTTAACAAAATGCACGATTTTGGGGAATATTTATATATCTATTACAGCCAATCGTAATGATACCACAGTATCGATGATATTGCTGATTGGTTCATTTCCCTGTGACGTGAATATTACTATAAACAGCCGATTGAAGATTGATTAAAATATAGTGTTGTTCAATTTGAAAAATGTTTTTCTTTATTCTTTATTTATCAGTGAGAATATCTGGAGCGAGTATCCCAGAGGCCAGAGGAGGAAGAGTTACCGTGACAGCGGGTACTCCTAAAACATTAACCTGTTCTGTAACCGGAGATCCCGATCCAGAACCATCCTACAGCTGGAGTGTTGACGGTGTTACAGTCACAGGATATACTTTAAACTGGTTCACCTTTACACCAGACAAATCCACGGATAAAATCAAATGTACAGCTATAAACAGATACAGTAACGGATCAGAGCTGAGTGCGGTGGTAGCGACAGCTACACTTAATGTTCAATGTAAGTTACTAGCGCATGTTACTGTTCAGATTTCCCAATAACAAATAACCACAGAAGACTCCAGGTAAGATGCCACTAAACATTGAGTAGAAGTAAATAGATTAAATGTTCTCCTTAATTGACGTCAGTAACCGAAAACAATTTCAGAACACTCATTTAAGTTGATTGTTTTAAAGAAATGATTAACCAAACCTACTGTTACATGTAGCCATCCAGAATCGTGTCCTTTTAACGGATTAAGCTTCCATGGAATCGGCAGTGTGAAGATTTTAGTGTGTTGACTAAAAGAAAGAAGTTATGCTGCTACTAGATCACAGTTGATTAAAAACTGGATACAATAGATAAAATTTCGTTGGAAATATTATATTGTATATGTTTCAGTATAGAGTATTATGTTGCAACCAACATTTAGCTTAAAACAACATACATGTATACAGAACAGTATTACATCTTAATGTACAATGTTATTTTCTAACTTGAAGGCAGATATGAAATGATTTTTTAATTTACAGTTGAATGTAAATTAGTCTTTATATATAACAAACAAAGTTTGAGCAACAACATGGCAGAAAACTGACACATTTTGATTGATGGATTAAGTCGTTATAACGAGATAGTAAGTCGTTATAACGAGATACTAAGTAATTATAACGATTTAGTATCGCTTTATGACGACTTACTAAGTCGTAATTGACTTAAACCACCAATCAAAATGTGTCAGTTTTCTGCAATTTTGTTGCTCAAACTTAGTTTGATATATATATATACAGATTAATTGACATTCAACTGGCCAGGGGAACACACTATCCTAAGCCAGAGGGTACCATTCAGGGGATCGAACCCAGGACCTGACAGGACAACTCTCGACTGACGAAGGATAGCGATAACATATAACTTCTTGTCTCAGCACCACATTAAATTTGATCCTTAAAATGGCGTGAAACTGATGTATTTTGATTGGTTGATTAAGTCGTCATAACGACATGGTATCTCGTAATAACGACTTAGTATCTCGTTATAACGACTTAGTAATCTTTATAACGACTTAGTATCTCGTTTTAACGAATTATTATCTCGCTATAACGACTTATTATCTCATTATAACGACTTAATTGTGGTCAAAAATATATTTTTTCATGTCCCTTTTACGGCTCCGTAGAGATCAGCAAATTGTATTTAAGACAATATGATTCATTATAGTGTACTGATAAACTGTGCTACGTTTCTAAGTCTAGTATGTTTTATTTTTTTTGTTATATAGTATCTGAAAACCATCAGGCGATTTATACAAGTTTTGTTGGTATTTTAGTTAAGAATTCAGACTCGTTGGAGGGGCATGTATTCGTCTCCAAATCCAGATTGCTATTTTTCACAAATCCGTTCTTCTGACTGTATATTGTCCCACATATTGTCTTTACTGATAAATAGTGGTTAGATGTATTGAAAATGTTACATTTTTGAAGTTAGATTCTCGGATACATGATAATTTTATGGAAAGACAAATTTTGTTGATATTGATCACGGAAACATCGACTTACAAACTGTGACAGCCATATGGTGTTCGGGGAAGATTCTAGGTCCCATGAATTACACATACCAAGAATAGATTTTACCTATACGTTGAAGTTAAAGTTAGGCTTAAAGTCAGCTGACCCCAATAATCCCTGCCAAATAATTTAATTATGGGTGTAATACAAGGAGGCCAACATCTGTATTTAAACTGTCCTGCTTGTTAGCAAATATTTCTATTTCATTTGTTAACATTGATCAGAAAAATAAATGTAATTTCTCACTAAAAGAAACAATCTAAAACTGGTCACAGCAACACAAGACACTGTCTTCAAATATTACCCAAATTCAGACAAAACCATTTCGTATAATTATTACATCAGTATTTTCATCTTATTATGATCATTATTTTTAGATCTGGATGCACTTTCTATATCAGCCTTATCACCCATCATCGAGAATGACACGGCGTCATTATGGTGCTTAGCTGAGGGGAATCCCCCACCTAATTATCAATGGAGAAAATACAATGCAAAGGTCCTCAGCCAATCAGATGTTTACACTATAGAGAATGTACAGAGGTCAACAGCCGGACTGTACACATGCAGAGTTAGCAACACTGTAAGCAGCTCTCTCCAAACAACAAATCTCATTGTACAGTGTAAGTATCACTTCATAGACAAATCTTATTATTAATTATCGATAGTGGATATTTTGTGTAAAAAAGCATCATATTTAACCCTTTTTATTATCCAGATTCTCCAGATGTAACAGTGAGCTATGATAAAACCACCCATACATTAACCTGTACAGCACAGGGTGTCCCAGATGTATACAGCTTCAGTCAGTGGGAACATCGACTTGACGAGAAACTCTTACAGACCTTAGGGACAGAGTCAACTGGATCCCCAGCTACCCTCAAACTACCTGATACCTTAACCTATGAGGACACGGGGTATTATGTGTGTCAGGTGTCAAATGGAATCAAATCTCCACAAAGAGGACAGGTGTTTGTCACTACACAAAGTAATTTTATTGTATGTTTTCTTGATTTCAATTCAATATCCGCCAAAGGTTTAGTTTAACAAAATAGTATTTATTTTACGGTTAAATACAGGGAAACATACATTTTCAATACAATGTTCGGTAGAATGGAATATTAGCTTTTTACACTTTAAAGGGGCAATTTAAAACTGTTTATATGCCACAAATCTATTGTTGAATATAATTTGTGGGGGAAACTAACAAAATGTCATTAAGAAAACCGAAACTATTGCTTCACTGCACTATATTAAACAAATGTAAAATTGGCTATCCTCTCTACACTCTGTTACTATTATTTTAAAATTTCAGAAAGAAGCTTCAAACCTCTCAGAATGAAAACTTATCGCAGTTTCAACGTTTTGCCATTAGGCTTACGTTAAACTTGACAGACACAGGGTCGTATAGAGTCTAATTTGGAAGATCTGACCTTCCTCCGAGGATATTCGGAAGCCGAAACGATGCTACGGTTGTCTTTTGAAGCCTCCTTGCCCGTCTCTTGATTTACAAAGCCTAGGACTCTTGAACCTTTTACCTGTCAAATGAAGTCAAACTTATCTGATCAGTCTTCCAATATCTTAGTAACTCCAAAATATTGACAAGTAAAATCTAATGTTTTTGTCTCGGCTCTTTCAATTTGCTGGCTGTTGGTATACTGATCACCTGTTGTTAGTACTCTTTATTACTGCATGTTTTTGGTTTTTGCAGGTCCTGTTATATTTGGAATCCAATCCCACGAACGAACAGTGACAGAAGGAGAGATTGGGACAATATCTGTTTCCTTTTATACTCACTCAAATACACCAAACGTGAAGGTTGTGTGGGAGAAATCAGGAGAGAGTACTGTGTTAACATCTCACCGCGAAGAGCCCGGTCCTGTCAGACTGATGACCCGAGGTCAGAGTGTCAGTATAGAGGGGACTGTCACGGTACTGACACTGAGGGACGTGACCCAGTCTAATGAATGGAACTACACTGTGACCGTCACCAATGATATCAACGGAGCCCCACAGTCTAATGAAATAACTATCCTTGTCCATTACACAGTTCCCCCAACAAGTAAGTCATGTAGTGTCGTTCAGTTCCACTTTCCAGCTTATGTGCATAAGACGAGAAATCATAATCCTGTTACATATGATGCATTCTAACATATTTTACCCAAAGGTTCATGTGGTATGCTTTAGGGGCTGTCACTAGAGCTCTGTATGTTTCCAAAAATGTGGTTTGTTTAGCATTTATTTAGAATTGATAGAAAAAAGATGGAATTGAACGATTTGCATAAAGGTAATGTTATTCAACTTCAGCAATCTGAACGTTTATTAAAACATTTCACTTCAATCAGTCAACCAAACAATCAATATGAGAATCTCTCTATTAGTCATCAATCAATCAACACATGAATCAAATTTATCTACTGAATATCCTCTGATTTAAATGATTGCATTAATAAATAAAACCCTGGTACGCGTCATAATCAGTTTACTTATCTACATGGCACAAGTAAAACATCTTTCACTGATGCTTTATGTGTTGAAAATGTACTTTACACGAATTCGACTTTCTAAGCATTCACAGGGAAGGTGAAAAAATCAAATGTTGATCTCGGAGCCAGTCTGCCTTCCAACAAATAGATCCCTGTCGGAACATACTTCGACTCTTTCCGTAACGGTACCGATATCTCGGAAGCAAAAATAATACACGAAAACGTGTAATTTAGAGCACCGGATATGTTGTTCGCATGCATGAAAATGAACCAAACTACTCAGCGGATTGATACCAAAAAGACTTACCAAGCAATCCCGTTTCTCGACTAAAATCCAGTTTGAACAAAACACTTTTTCTTTCTTATGTATGACTTATTGCAAAAAACTACATATTTTGTCCTCTGTATTAACACAAGGCTGGCCTCCAGATATAAGCAATAAACACATGGATAAGAGTCATAATTATGATGACAGTAAATGCGAGTTACCTTCTCTGATAGCCATCCGAAATGACCCGTTCCGCGACCGAGTTTATTTATAGAACGGAAATGGCGGAGGGATGTTCCGATATGCATATATATCTTGTGATTACTAGCAGTATAAAAGTGTAACTTATGCACCACAATCTGTTTTAAATGTCTTCAATAGCAGCATGTTTTAGTCATTTACAGCTTTACTTTCATCGATTTTTGCAGGTGTGGTTCACCAGCTGTCCACAGAGGGAGTCCCCAGAAAGCCAGGTTTGTGTCTTTTAGTTCCAAATTAAACGGATAACCCAGTTGTAGAGTATGTGGGTGAAATCTGTCTGCACATACGTGATTTAAACCAGTCATGAGTGATTTGTATATAAGATGTTTACAGATGTTTTCCATTTTCCGATGATAGAGAAACATTAGTTCTATTTAATATATAAGCGATTCTTAGATTGCACTATGCAAATGTTGGTTTTATCCAAATGTTTAAGCAGGAAATCCGTTTAATGTTCATGAAATAGCAGAACGCTACATTGGTTCGGCATTTTATCTTCCAATATATAAAAATTGCATGGCCTTACCCTGAATAAAACAATCTCGTTTAATTCCTTGAAGACTTGTGGGTTAGACCGACACATAAAATGACCACTCGACGCCCATTTCATGTTAAAATCAATCCTTTCTCAGCAGTACCACATTCGCTTAAAAATGTCTTCCGCGGTATTGGGGTCATGCAGATTCAGCATTATTAAGTATTCAGATGCCGACCTTATTTCTAGAGTTTTAGTACAGCTGAACCCCGTATCTGTATATACCATAAAAGTCTATATAAGACACGTATTCACATTTACTACATAGTCTAGCTAGTTGATAAACCTGTACTAGCCTTAAATGGCATCTTGCCTTCACCATTTCCTTGTGGCAATTGGAGTTGATACCTGACATACACAACGGTGGCCGGAAATGAGGAAGGTAAGATGTCATTTAAGGCTATACCTGAACAGTCTGACTCTCAACAAGTGGAATACACAAGTTGTTGTTGTTGTATTAATCAGCTGGTAATGTACTTACCGACAAAAGCTGGCTTTAGGCCATCTAAGTGAAATTCCACTCAATTAAACACACAGCATCCTTTTCATTTGATTCTCAACGTCGACACAGTTACGGAGAAAAGAAGATTTATCGCGCAGAACTATTCGAAAACTGGAGATCTTTGGTTTCGACAGATGAAACTCACTTTACTGACCTATGACCCCCAGCAGAGGATAGACGAGTACGAGATACAAATCAGTATTAACAGAAATGTACGAGCTGTTGTAAACAATCCACCTGGGTTTTGTTTTTTGGGACGACAGAAAAATCTGATCGATGATAATTAGTGACTAATTAGAAGAGACATCAGAAGATAATCACCTATGACAGACAGACCCAAAAGTAACTCGTAAGTAGTATTTCTCAATCCTGAATCTTGCGCTTTCTGTCATGTATCTGCTGACTTGGGCTTGCACGATTGTCCATCCGTATACTACCCAGGCTATACATGTAGCACAATGTGTAGGTCTGTGCAAACCCATGCCGGCTGTTAAAAAGGCTTTTTTTTAAATTTAGTCTTTATATAAAAATCTAAATTTTCACCAACAGCATCAAATCGTGTATTATGGAATGTATCAACAGAGCGAAGGCCTGTTCAATAGAAGTGTAAACTGGTCATTGTTTCCCAACATGTGTTTTATCCTAGTCTCTATAGGCCAACCTTTCAGTTTGGCATTGTTAACAATAGTATAAGAAATCCCCAATTACAAAGGGGAGCAAGTGCAACTGTAGTTCACAGCTTGTGTTAGAGCTTTGTTTACTGTTGAGGTCCATGTATTACAGTATAATGAAATATTTTTGAACCATCATCTATCATATCAACTTACCTTCAAATAGAAATTTATGTTTTTGTTTTTTTAGTTACTTGGTGTTGGTGCATTTT
>JARDVA010068516.1:0-10756 GCA_030265315.1 Mopalia swanii
AGATTAAAAAGGGTTATTCTGTCACCCCCTTGAACACCATGGGTCAGAGGTTGATTATCGTTATTCAAACCTAACTCAAATGTTTCCCGGAGCAAATGGTAGCTGTTGTGTGCCGCATTTTCCATCTACAAAAAACTGTCTAGCCATGTGCAATGTCAAGAGAATTATTCTGGAACATCTCCTTTTTAACATTAACAACAAGTTAACTTAAATAGTTAAACACATCTGTACACATTAGCATAAAATTCTAAATATCATTTATTTTGAAATGTAAAACCGTAAAGAAAGAACTTTAAATAATAACTCTCAAAATACGTGGAACCATCCAAACTTGATGTTGAAGCAAACCTTGTGCTCTGTGTACAGCACTGTTTCCACATACATTGTAGTCCAGAACATGAATTGATGAATATCACTTGTATAGGCCCTAATTATTTTACAATGTGTTACATATGAACACTAAGCCAATGACTCCAGTTATAATCTTGGTGGAGGGAAGCAAGTTTTCTTTCACTACAATCAAGATATATATGTAAAATTTGAAATACCAGTACTAGCCAGCAAATTTTAAGTATTATAAAAAAAACATGTTATTAGCCTAGACTAGACAATGTGAATTTTCTTTAGCCTTGAGATAAAAGGCCATACATGTACCTGCTTTATTGGCAATGGCTTGGTGCCTTGAGGACTGGGTCAGCTGGGTAACAAGTGGGTTGATTGGTTGGATAAGAAAACAATAACAGAGAGATGGGCTCGTCTGCAATGTTGATAACCAAGTAACGTTGACTTGGTTTCAGAACCCAGCTCCTACTATTTAAACCTAAACCTACAAATAGATCAGAGATACATGTACATGTATTTCGGTTTACACAAAGCAATACATGTTTTACCCTAAATCCCCTCACATGTGTCCATAAAATTACTATTTTGGAAGCTACATGTACTTAAAGGGCTTGGAAATTGTGTCTGAGAGGCAGAAGATGAATTTTGCAGTTAGAAAACCATCAACATTTGTCAGAAAACATCAATTTGTTCGATTACAGACTGTAATATTGTCACAACAATCAAACAAGTTAGGATTTGTTATGGATGAAATTTGAGGTTTCTACGCGGTTTTACGCTAAACACAGGCAATGCAAAATCCTCATGTGTGTGAAACAGCCTTAAGTATGGCTTTAAACACAAAAATAATTAATAGATCAATCAATCAAATTGAATATTCATACTTTGCAGGTAAAATATATAAAATATATACATAACATGTATAAAACCTAGTCTTAGAAATCACCTTTACAGATTATATAATCACAGTAAATGTACATGTATGTACAGTGCACTTTATCATATATATTTCTACATGTACACAATGTATTACAGTTACATAAATGATATTGCATAGGATTCTATTGGATGTTTGGCTGCTTCATCAAAAACCATGGATACAATTCCAGTTGAGTTAATTCCTATCCCCTGCTATTGTGTCTGTGGGATTATAAACTGAAGCCTCAGATGATCACAGCACAGAAAGCATCACTGTGATTGGGAAGTTAGCCAAAGGGGGGCAACAAAACTCTTAATTATTAAATTGTCTTGGGGTTATTGAGCTGAGCTGATTGATGGCTGCTTGTTGGTAATAATGATACACTTTCAGGCTTCACAGAATATGTTCTGGAGTATAAATCCTCATGAATGGAGATCGCGATCCCGGGAAAAGTAAAAAAAGAATATCCTACACATTATATTATCCATTCTTATATGGGATCGCGACCACGGCTCAGTGGTTAGCGTGTGCGCTTACTAACGGGATCGTGTCTATTTACGATCAGGTATATGAGTGAGTCATGTCATGTGGCTCCGGCAGGCACAGGGGTGGTTTTTATAAGGTTTCCTCTTGGTTTTCCATCGCAATTAGGCAAGGAACAGTGCGAAGTGGACAATCCGTTGTCATATAAGTGAAATACCCTTGAGCACTACATTAAGCACCAATCCACAAACAAATACTATCTTATAATGCCGACACGAACCAGGCATAACTAGGTCTTCTCCCCCTTGACCACACACACACATGTTAACAAATTACCCCCTTCCCCATCCTCACAAAAGAGAGAAAAACAACAAATAGTTAGAATAAAGTTAATGATCAAACAGAAAGATACTTTTTGCAACTCAGGCATGACTACATGTATATGCTCCGAGGACTCTCTGCGATGAAAGTAATGGCCCATGTTTATCCCTAAGTTTCAATCAGCACTAATTATCTACTTGTTAATGATACTTGATGATAACAAAACAGTATGATAATTCATTAAGGAAGTATGTGTTTTGTTAGAGTACGTGTATATATATAATATCCATGCTTGATTGCGTCTGCATACAAGTATATATCAACTGTAACAAAGTGCTAGATTTTATTTGCATACATGCTCATGATGCTCTATTAGTAGATCAATGATCAAAGAACCCTCTAAAAAATATTAAATCACATGTTTATGAGCATGTCCATGTAAGCATACACTGTGAAGATAAGCGATATATTAAATGCCCTGATATTAATGTAGCTATCACTCTTTTATGTCGAGATTGTTCCAGTGGCTTAACCTCATTATTTGGAGAGACCTGTTACCTGTTGTTCTGAATCTGACCTTTGTCTGTTGAAAGCAGATAACCAAACATTGGAACTCTGAGGGTTGTGGGTTCGATTCCCGGACGGGTTTCAATCTGCAAAATTTTCTGAACTAGAATCTGTTCAAACTAAGAAAGTATAATCTCAAAATAACAAAAATGCTGCTGGAATTGTTTGACTTTCGTCTCACAAAATGCTTTTAGTTTTAAGCTCAATGCCAATTATCAATCATCCTTGAGACAAATTCACAAACTTTTACCTGGGAAAGAGCTCCTTGTCGCCCTTGTGCTCATTGCAAAGAGACAACAGGAAACTGATATGATGTATTTGTATTGCGGCTTGCAATTGGCTTGTTTGTTGCCAGTGGACAACAAGTGGTGTTCTATCGCCCTTGTGGCTGGCACAGGGGTAGAATTTGGCCAAAAAAATGGGGTGCCCACAATTTTGAATTGGGTCCACACGACATGTGTTGGGTGCACAATTTTTATCGACAATAGTTAAGTATCAAGCAAACATATGCAAATGAGCCAATCTTCAGGTAATTGATTAACTACACATAACAAAATGAACACAATTAAACAGAAATGTATGCCTTATGAGAAACTCCATTCTTATTAAAATGTCAGACTATTCATCAACATTCAATTATAACTGCCAGCAAATAAATTTTGGTTGGTATAATTTTGGGGTGCACTGGGTGCATCCATATTTTAATATTGGATGCACCAGATAAAACCTATGCACCCATAAATTCGAACCCTGGGCTGG
The DNA here is from genome assembly GCA_030265315.1 of Mopalia swanii. Lineage (NCBI taxonomy): Eukaryota > Metazoa > Mollusca > Polyplacophora > Chitonida > Mopaliidae > Mopalia > Mopalia swanii. The sequence goes on from JARDVA010068516.1 coordinate 3,392, forward strand.
CACGATCTCATATTGGTGAAAGTACCTTCAGTATGGAGTTAAACCACAATCAAAGACACAAACAAACACACAAACTTGTAAATAGCTTAAGGCGGGGATCAGTCCACCAAATGCAGCTGATTATAAGCTTAAAACCAACAATCACTTGTCAGGGAGACTTTATCCCATAGTGGTACTGGTTGATGACCCGAATGAGGTTATTGTCTCTATGTGTTCCACTAAATGCTGCTTGGGGAATATTTTGAAAACAGTGTCACTCCTCCTTGAGACAAATCACCCTAATTAAATTGGTTACATTGTTTGTGATAAAAACAAATTCTGGTACATGGATACTTAATCTTGTGTATTTTATTTGAAACTTTGTCTGAGAGTTGTGCAATACAAGATCTTGTGAGATAGGGCACAATGGCCTTAGTATCCGACTTCTTTCACTTGTGATAAAACTTAAAGTATGGCGACAAGCAAACAAATAATTATCCTAATTATTATATATCTACATTTATACATGTATCTATTAAAAGGTATACATTTACACCATGATTGTAAAATGTCAATCCAATGATAAACGATTAAACACCGACTGACACTTGATTAGGATGTGCTGTGTTTGTTAATATTACAGGCTACAATAATAATGAAATGTTTAATACTTATAAACACAGTGTATGTTGAAGTGCTTCTTACCTAGGGTGTAACCCCAGTTTTATTCTTATCATAATATAACTTGAAATGTGATTTATGTATGGGAATCAATATTGGTACAATCGTCTAAATACTAGAGTTAAGACTTTCAGAGAGAGAGATCAGATAAGATGGACTGTTCTATGAATATCATATGTGAGTCATTATACTATATATATGTAGGATATAGAATAGAGAGATATCATAATTAGTAGAGCTTGAGTTGCTGCTGCCGGGGTGAAGTTCATCTAAACCCAAGATCAAAACTGACAACAGTAATATCGATCTATGGAGTTTACTGAATATATATGGCTTCATCCATTCATAGATAACAACAGGGTTTCAGATTTTCAAGGGAGATAACTATTGAAAAGTGGACGTCACACAACTAATGCATTAACATTCTGATAGTACATTCGAGGTCATTAATTTGTTTGTTTGATTGGTGTAACATCTTAATTATGGGTATTTCCCATGTATGCTGACAGTGCACACCAACAATAAAAAAACAGCCACTCTAACGCAACCACAAAATGTGAAGTTTTAGCTATGTTGGAAAATATTTTTTATGTAAATCTCCCTTGTCTAGTAGAACTGTACACAGTATGACTGTACTCTGGGTAAACTCCCCTTAACAAGAGGGCAGAAATAATTGACTTTTTACCGAAATAATAGGATTAAAATGTAAAAAAATAATAGTTTTGAGTGAGCCTAAAGATTAAATCATTTTTTGTAATATTATCTTTTTAATCTGTATGTTATCAAATTCTTTTCCTCTTTAATGTTTTGCTGTTGTCAAGAATGAATGTTGAAACTTGGTAAACGCAAATACTAAGACATATGAATAATTTGTGGCAAAATTGTTCCATCTCTGGTCAACAGGATCGAAATGTCTTACCCTTTGTTGTTGTTACTGTAATATCTTGTTGTAAGAATAACTTCTTAATAAATCTTGACAGAGCCATAATTTATCATTTGGCCTCTGGATTAAACATTTTCAGGTGCCACTGGCTTAGCCACTTTTGTCAATAAGGACCAGATGGAGCGTTTCAGCCTGTTGTATTTTACAGACCAGGGTTAGATCCAGAAATTTTGCTAGGGTCCCAACCTATTTGAAAAGTGAATTATTGATCTAAAAAACAGGATTGTCATGGAGTTAAGACGGGACGGTTTTAATCAAATGTTATCTTAAATTGACAAACATTACATGTCTTGCAGATTGTGCTGTTTTGGGTACATAATAATGGATAATTCATTTGATAAAAGATAAAAATCATTTGATATTTGATAAAAACTGCTCATTTGATTTTAAAAAGGATCCTTTTTAAGGACTCTAAAACAGCCTAGATCTTACCCTGCAGACTGAGATGTATTCAGGTGTTAGACAGGAAGTACATGTATCAGTCTGTTCAATAACAAGGATACCCAATGCCCCAAAATTGTGGAACTTTTGAGTAAACATTTGTCATTTGCTTTTATTGTTTTCAGAGATTTATCCAGTAATAAAATAGGAAGCATCAACAGTAGTATGTTTACAGGGATGCCAAAATTAGAAAAACTGTACCTGTCCAAGAACCTCATCAACACAATACCTGAGGGTACCTTTAATGAGCTGATTGCTTTAAAAAGATTGTAAGTATGTTATAAATATTAGTGATGAAAACTGATTAATTAAATGTCATTTTCACTTTGTGATGTGTATTACAAATGAATCAAAGTGAAGCGGTGATTATAAATAAGCAGTTGTATTGAGTTTCGACAATTTATGTCCACATCAGCAGAATTATAGAACAATGTGTCAATCTAATGTAGGGAAAGATTTGTGAATGATTTGAGATTTCCAAGTAAAATGTTTTGCCTGACCATTAAACAGCACCAGGTGTTTTGCAACTGTTAAACATTTGTTTTTATTTATTGGTTGCATATAGTATATAGTATATCCAGGAATTGAAGTCACAACAAAAGGGCCTATACATACATATGTATACAGCATAAGATCTCTAACAGATTTTTTACTATTTTAATTGGCTTTTAACTCTTTTTGTTTATTTTTGTGTTATGTTTGTTTGCACTCGGATGGTTACTTGCAATAATGGGGAATTAAAGCAACAATTCATGCATAATAATCAAAAACACTTAAATTATCACTTCAAGCTCAGTTATCCACTCCCTGTTTAAATAATTTATATTTATATACGAGATGTAAGCTTACAATGTAGTTTATAATCTGATCTATAATGTATTTCTGGTGTTTCTTACCTGCAGAGATTTTCAGTCGGATTACCTGCGCTGTGATTGTCACCTGCAATGGATGATACAGTGGACTAAAGATAGAGAGGTCCGGATAAGGCCATCTACAATATGTGCTGTACCCAGAGAGGTGGCAGGAAAACCATTAAAAACTTTGAAGAAAAAAGATCTTCACTGTGGTGAGATTAATCAATTTTCATAATGATTAAAATTATTGCATTTCGATGTTTACAGGTCTGTTAATTTATAAACCAAACCAAACCAGCAGGTTTTTAGGCATCGTCAATTATTGCTTATGTTTTCATATGCCTTAAGGAAGGGTAATTATTTATTTCAATATGATTGGGCGAAAACAAATGTTATGATAAATTTACTAGAGCTTAACAATGTATACTAGAGACGATCCCTTTCTTGACACCCTGTTTTGAATTACATATTTAATTTCTAACGGATTTAGGTTTATTGTCTTTTACTTTGTCCTTTAACCTGGTGTAGTATCACATTTTCAAGTTTTACTTTTCTAATGAGTAGATAACATAACATAATTTAGTGTATTTCTAGTTAATTAAAGTAGAATATGGGTTATACCCCATATTGTGTGGTGTCTGGTTGGGATGACCGGCATTCCACCCTGACTAGTTTGGGAATGGCCGTCGAGAGCTACCTGTGTCCTTGTGCTCTTTGTTGTAAGGGACAACACTAAGCCCATATATTGTGGCATATTGTTACGAGGTTTCCTGCCGGTTTTCCGCCATAATAGGGTAAGGAACAGTGTGAAGTGGACAATCCGGTGTCATACAAGTGAAATACCCTTGAAAACGGCGTTAAACCCCAATCAAACAAACAATCTTGGTTTCTGGCTAATAATATGGTTAGGTATGTATAAAACCCCACTCTTGACAATCCTCCAAAGTCTTCCCGTCTGTTTTCTAATCTAAGCTGTTTTAAACATTTTAGATTATGACAAACATTTTCAGGGCAAAGTATGCATCATCCATTACTCTTGTGGCCGTGACTTATTGGTTAGCGTTTGCGCTTACTAATTCTATTTCTATTTACTGTTCACGAGAGTGAGTCCATCAATCATCCATCAAGTTTATGAGTGAGTCACGCTATGTGGCTCCGGAATTCGCGGAGGTGGTTTTTACGATTGTTTTTGCCTGGTTTTCCATCATAATTAGGCAAGGAACAGTGAAATAAGTGAAATAACCTTGAGAAGGATGTTAAACTTCAATCAAACAAACAAACAAAATCCATTACTCCCAGTACCCACCCTGATAATTAACACCCCAAACAGCACTGGCCATGTCATGTTGAACTATGTATATAATTTAAGCAGGATCTAAATAGAGAAAGAAAGACATTGATTTGCCAGTATTCACAATTTACTGCATCAGTTGCCTTCATCAAACAATCGGGCAGCATTTCCATGTACATGTGGTCATCTATATGTATAGGAGGGATCTTAGACCGGACATTGGAACATTTCAGGCACACTGTTTCTAATCAACTCTGACTACATCAACCTCTCTTTGACCTCTTACTGCCCAGGTCAGAATCAATGGAGGTTCATTAGGAGGGTAATATTGGCTATTATTGGACCTGTTGTTTGACCAATCAGTAGTCCGGATTTCATTAAATGGGAAATAAGTTTATCAATATTACAGGTGCAGCATTTAGCAATTTAAGACTCGATGCAGAATGTTATTCCAAACTGAACCATAGACCTATTATACATGATGTTGGTGCATACATTGTTGTCAATTGATCGTCAATGATCAGCTACAAATTAGAATTCCTGTTCCTTTAAACCTCTTACGTAATAATGTGCTAGGAAGGTAATAGCTTTGCATCAGGTGAAGTGATTGGTGTGAAGCTGTGAAATACTATTTAGTATCTCATTAAAGATTTATCAAACTGGCACAGTGTGGAATGTTGATTCATTTACAATCAATAACACAACACGTGTTCTTATTAATCTAAGACTCAGATACAAATTTGTTCATCTCTAGTTGTTTTTGATTAAATATCCTCATCAAGAGGGAAGCCATTATTTTTTATCTGTAGCTATTTACAACACAAAGAACGTATGGCAGACAAAAATCCTTTCTTCAAATGAAATGTATATTCAAGTCTTACATGAATTCCTGAAATGCCGTAAGCTTTAAAGAGAATTAAATTTTCAAATCCACGAAGATGAAGTACCAATCCTTCTTCCTGAAAGGATCAAATCCAGCCTTTCTCATCTCAGGCTGATTTCATTTCTTTTCGATTGTGGCAAAAAAAAAGAGAGAAGTTTGGTGATAATGATGCTGGCAGCAATACCCATGTTGTTTCCACTCTCAATTGATTGTGTATTGAACTGATCAATTGTCAGTTTAAATCAATATCAACACCTCACGCCAGCCAAAGATTTTACTATCGACCGCAACTGGTGTCTCCGTTAACACTTTCGGAATTCCAAATTGCGACATAGTGGGTTGATTTAGCCTCGGTGTAGCCGAGGGCGTTGGTTTAAACGCAATTGTGCAATAAGGAATGTCGCTTTAGATTTGCATATATCAGTTTGATTGGGTTTTCCTGCAGGCTTCGATCAGGGCTTTTGGAGCAAGTCGAGGCTAGTTCATCCCTGAAGTAGACCATACTTTGGTAACACCTCTGAATGTCGAATTGATATTGACATGTGGTAAAAAAGGTTAGCCTCTCCTCAAACCTCAAGATTAGACTTTTCTCGCAGAGGAAATTGCAAGTCTCTAGTTTAATAGAGAATCCTGGTCCGGTTGGCAGGTTTCGACTTATAAGGAGAAAATGTCATAATTTAGCCGTCTAATGAAGAAAGTTTGGTCGACCAGATTATCGGATAGATTTTCATTGTAAGACTCGGATAAGAGTCAACATAAGATCAGTTCTATGCTGGAATGTAAAGTAAAATAGAACAAATCCATGTGTGAACCTTAAATGTATTTATCTACAAAATCATTCTCTGCCTTAACCTTGTAAAATTACAACTGTTGTACATTTTTTTGAATTATCAAACCTGGCATTTAATTAAAAGAAGTAAACACTGTAATTCTTGAAAATTCGCACATGTTGTAAAATTTGGCTAATGAAGATTGACAATATCATTAATTTAAAGACAAAAATCGATAAACATGTTACTTGAGATTTTTTTTATAAATTAAGGACATTTTGTTTCTTTTGGATACATAAAGCATGCATGGTTTAGCAAGTTGAAATTTTATGTAATTTGGCTAATATTACTTGAATCGATGAATCCATTTGAATTCAGTGACGACATCATTCTGTGAATGTAACTGAAAGCCTTAGATGAGTCAGTTTGCTCATCCTTTCTTACAGTTATCCCCTGAGGAGTTTTATTGGGAGAATCCTGCAAATCCAGCCAAGTTTTTTTGTTCTCTTGACCTGACTGTTTTTAAAATCTGACTCCAGCAGCGATTTTGAAGTGGACAAATCTAAAAGGTTCCTAGCACTCTGGCAGAAAAGGAATGTTCCAAATATCGAACCTGTCCAAGTTTTTTATCAGCAGAAATATTAAACTGATGGGGAAGATTGCAGCAGTTGTCATCAAATTACAAGGATTTTGTCGATTTCTTCTCTAAATTTTTTCAAAACCAGGCTGTGTCAAATTATTCTTGGCCGAATGCAGAATGCTCTTAGTAGTCTTCCATATTGCCTCAGGCCGGGTTTTGTTCAATATTTCCATCAAACTTTCTCAAACTTTGTTAGAAATGCAGAGTAAAAATAGCCTTTCAGCATCCCGTGACAATGTACTTCCATTTTACAAGATTGTTTTTGTATATGTACACACTCTGCAAGCATTTATTTCATTTTCAGAATACAATAACAAACATGCAGTTTGTGTGTACTGTACATGTAACTTAAAATGATAGTCAACTTTTTGCCTAAGGCCTGAATTATTTTTTACTCAGTAGTGACATATGTACAAATAAGGGTATGACTCCTGTGCTCGCCTGGTATGTAGTTTTCATACCAGTGTCAACAAAGGGGATTTACTTCAACCTTTGGGCGGACACATTTTCATATGGGTGAAATAATTTTAAATACAAGTACACAGTTAAACCCAAATCTAGTAAATAATTGTGTGTTTTTATGAAGTCAAAATGAGTTGAAACATTGCATCATCTACTTAACGCCCTCTGGCTAATAGCAGTTTGTTTGAAGACTAGCAATGCTGTCTTTACTTAGCACTGGAGGAAAACTAAATTTCGAACATTATGGAAATGTTTCACATCTTGGTAGTGCCAGTGTCAATTATTTTTGGAATACACTGCTGTCATGTCAAAGGTGAAATACCCTTAAGCACGGCGTAAAGCAACAATCAATCTACTAAATATAGTTAAAATGTAAAACGTATACATGTAGTATTAAATGTTTTATACCCCTTGTGTAATC
>JARDVA010068738.1:0-21907 GCA_030265315.1 Mopalia swanii
CTAAACTTCTGCATTGTTTAGTTTTTCTTTTATGTCGTTGCAAACAGGTGGTATCGTTTCTTTTGGACACTAGTTTACATGTTTCTATCTCATTTTTGCTTCTGTCTAAGAGACAGTCAGCTATTGATTCCTTGAGTTTGTTGTTTGTTCAATTGTATTGTAGGTAGTCTTGTTCATTGTCATTTGTAAGCAACAAAAACTGTATAATTTTCTGCATATAGTCTGTATATGACAAAGGCACTAGTTGTAGGTTTACAATTATTATTGCATTTCTTTTAAAATATTTTGTTTATTTTGTCTGTCATAATAAACTTTGTATTTTACATAGAACTTGTTTTCTTTACTTTTAATGTCATTGATCTACTATTCAAGAAAGTTGTTTCGTCACATAACACTGTTCTCTTTACACCTCGACACTCTTTAATTAAGTATTTTGAATTGTATGTTCTTTAACTTATTGTCAGTTCCCTATTAGCCAGAGAAACATTTACATATGAGACTCGCAATCCAGAATCAATTATGTCGCTTTTTCCAGACAGAAAACTAGTTTATCCGGTGTTGTCTTCGCAACCTTTTCGTCTACAAAGTTACAGCTAATTAAGGCAGCAATTACTGCCCACACCTGGGAAACATATAGACCAGTCAATAAATCCTACTGTACTATTTGCATCGGTAATGAACCCGCGCTAGAAAGTTCCTGTCTGTACAACCACCAGGTAAGCGTGGACAGATCGGAACCAAACTGTCATTATTCACCGAAGCAGAGCCTATCAATTAATTACACTATATCCACCTGTTCTCTGTTCTTGAATTGAACGTATTTTTTATTATTATTTTATTTTACATGCATAAATAGCTGTTTTTTAAAGACGGAAAATGCATTGTAACATTGATGTCCAGCTTTTATTATGAGGTATGGGAAAGTAGGCCGTATGTTTTAGTTTTTATGTCGCAGATGAAAACTGGTAGTATAACTTGAATTATTATGTTACCATCTGTGTCATATATTTTCCCCGTGGGAGAAGAATTAATGTATCCAGTTGGTAAAGGTAAGATATAACGCTACTGCTGTATGAGTGGCTCTTCGGTCGATATATATGTTTACCTCATGATGTGATGAATTTAGGAATGTATCTACAGGTTTTGTTTAGGATAAGAAAGTGTTGTCCCAATGATAACAAAAGAGGCTTAACAACATGCTTAAGGTAAGGTCGTGTCACTCGCAACCATTCAGTTCATTTAATGTACCCTTCCGGGATAGTCACTGGACATGTACTCCACTATATCTGGATGATATGCGGGATACACATTTGTCTCTCTATACACAGAGTATTGAAGACTGGTGGAGGCCTCCAGGAATGTATAGAGTATGATGAGTACACACGATCTGGCACCGGCAATCGCCAGTGGTTTTATAAGGTTTCTTCCCGGTTTTCCGCCGTTTTTAAATAGGACGGACTGTGAAGTGGACAATTCTTCATCAAATAAATGAAATAACCTTAAGATCGATGATAAATCCCAATCAATCAAACAAACCTCATGATTGACGAGAACCTTGGACATACGACAAGCCGTCAGTCGAATCTGTGGTTGGGCTGGTGTAATCACACTTGGTGTCCATGCGAACCTATACTTCTTGCGTTAGACAAGGTCCACAACATAATTACCAAACCCATTTTGAGATAAATATAGGATAGCCGTGTTAGTCTTATATACAAATAAACTACAATAATAATGAGGTAGCACCTTTGAGACAAACCATAAGTTGTTTACCAGTGTATACCAGCTTCTTCAGGTGAGAGAGTGAACCTTTGCAGTAAGATATATATATAGATGTACACAAAAAAACCCATTTTGAAGCTGCTCGCTGCAGTCCATATGGAAGATTTGCCAGCTCTATTATTAAGCGAATAACAGTCCAGTCTGTTTTTCGAGTCTGTTATTCAAACAGCGCCCCCAAGCGGTGGATGGACGCATTACATGTGTCATGTGATCGGGTATTGCTTGTAGTCCATGCCCACCAAATTTGGTGATCCTAGCTCTATTATTAACCGAATAACCGACCAGCAAAAATAATGAATGCTCCCTGTCGAATATCGAAGTACAGACTACGAACTACAGACCAACTTATCTCACGTAGATTTGCCTTGACATAACAGTCCTGGTATGAATGTGACTTGGAGCCAAATGTTTCGTGAAATGCAACAGAGCCATATCTTTATTCCTCTTCTGTTGCACTGTCCAGAGATTTCCCACATGTTATTGATGTAGGAAACTGCAGTCGTGTAGTTATCTGTTATATTGACAAACACATACCGGTCATTTAAATAGAATCAAAAACAGTGCTGGAGTGAGGTCAACACAATTTACAATGTAACTGAGATTTGACATGGGACCAAAAGCCGTCTGTGGCCAGCAGTATTTATTTTAAAACCGTCTAACAGTCTCGATTACATCTATTTTTACTATCTCCTTTTTTTTTCTTGTTTATATTTTAAATTTTCCGACGTTTGTATTTTCGGTTTTGTGATGATTCAGCCAAGCTGGTTAGTTTCTGTTACTAGTATATCCTTAATAGTCTTGTAAAGATCGTCCACAATTAGGCCTTTTATAACTGTTGTGATTTTACTCATTTGTCTGTATTTTTGATGATATCTCGAGTTCTCTTTTTGCTGAGCTCAACAGCAGAATTGCTTCAAGCCCTTGGTTTAAAACTTCACCCGTGTTTCTCCGTTCTTTGTTCTACTGTAAGTTTCTATGATTGGTATGACCGACATCGACTCTGTTTGTAACCTGGACCGTGCCTTTTGCATGTTAATGCCCCAAGATTCCATAGTGCTCCAAATCTCCTTATTTTCTGTCTGAGTAGAGTTTAAGCTCCAGATCGGCCGACCTTTTGTGCTAATCCATTGAAAGCTTGGGGTTTCATCATAATCATTAAGTTGTTTGTCGACCGATTGTTTTAGAAAACCTCTTTTTTTCGGGTATTTCGGGAGCTTTATTGTCCTATCTAAGTTGTATACTAGGATCGGCTTTGTCGTGAAGGCTCTGTGGCTCACTAGGAAGTTCATCAAGAAAATTGCCTAATTGTAAGCTCACATCAAAGTGACGCATGATCCACAAAGCAATGCAATTTAAAGCAAGATGCCGGATTCGGTTCCATAATGTCGTTTCTGACACGTCTTGCACTTTAACTCTGCTCTAGATTAACAATGCTACAACTCCTTTCATTCAGTTTTGAAAGAAAAGAGACAGAAAAGTTTTTGGTTTCCTTAGGCGGACTGAATGAAATAGCGTCCATTAATCCGAGAACATCGCCATTGGCATTCAAAATGGGTTTTGAACAGGCTTGTCAACCTGCCAAGACGTCTAAGCAGTTGTTTCTGCCTCGTTCGCACTTATTTGAGGACCTTCAAGGCGGTTTTTCTGGCTGTTTTGAATTGTCAAACATCACTCGCGTCAGACCAAACTCCATATGATCAATTGACAAAACGAATATTTCATTACAAATAACGCACGAATGAAAACGATATTAAAAACCGCCATGACCTCTGTAACATCACGACAGTCTACACAATGTCGTAGTAGGCCTCACCCTTCACGACATTCACAGACAGCGAGACATTAAGGGACATCTTACATTTCCAAACCACTCTTCGTCCCAGCTGTTCTGTTCTTCTAAGTCCAGTTTGTAGACATTTGTATATGTTGTGTGTAGATGTTGCTGAGATTGACAGGTATGAAACACTTGACCTGAGGTCAGTCACCATGCAACTGCGCATGGAGAGATTTACATTGAAATAAACTTCGGGATCGCCCGGAGAGTACGAGAAACGTTTTCCATAACATATTATCATTGAAGTGTTTTATTAAAACATTTTTCCCCCAAGTAATGGGAGAAAAAAACTTGGTTAGAGCTGTGGGTGCTTGGGCGATTGATTGAATGATTGATTGATTAGTTGGTTGGTTGGTTGACGGGTTAAAAAAATTTTGCTCTGTTAAAATGTGAAAGCAGTCCACTGACAAGTAAAGGCAGTGGGACTATTTGAAATATGCCACCATTCGGCCATAAGCACCAGCAAGACAGCATTTATGGCGTGAATAAAATCTGCTTCAAGAAAACCAGGTAGCTTTATACTAATTCTGAGTAAACACCCAAAAACCAATACAGTGGTTATCAAATCTGTAAACAACAATACTCAAATTACTGTCAATTGATATAGTATATGATCCCTTCACAGTTACAATACCATGGACTTGATCGTTTATATAGAATATATCAGTTGAGAAGGTAAACAATATACTAATTTTCTTCCGTAATTGTATCAGTATCGTCGTAAGGAGCGTGGCCTGATGATTTTACACTATTCATCTTCTGTTTCCATATGTATTCATTCGCGTTATCCGGCTAAGAAATATTGGTCTCGCTCTAGTTTATTCCGGCATAAGGAAGCGTTTTATCCGCGTTTTCACCATCTACAGATGCTTAAGTTTCAGCAGATTAACAACAAGCGGAGAGCTCGCATATATACATATGTACAAATGTCCATATATATATGCCCTTGATATGGAAAGAGTCGTGACGAGGCTTATTGAAATTGACGGAATATGGTTTGGTAGCATATTGTTTGTTATAGTCTATGGACAATATAAACTTAATACAGACACACATTTTGAACTGATTTTGGTTTTTCTCATTAATTTGACGAACCTTTTAGGAACACAATGCACATCAAAGCAGGACTCAATACTTGGACTGAAGATTTTCTTATATATTATTCAAGGAACACCTCTCCGGAAGCCTTGCGTAAACCTGCTTGTGTGTGTTGTACAGCAGGCCTCTCAATTTAAAACAACGACACCAACAGCTGTTCTGTGAGCTGTGATCAATTGATTTAACGAAGCAATTAACGCCTGTTACTTATATAGAACAGCTGTGGTTGTCGCAGTTCTTAGAAAATAACATAACATTGCAAATCAACGTTTATTTTCCGTAAGGTTATATTTCATCAATAGGTGTATTTTAATAAATGATATGCGTACCGCTTCAATATAGTAACAATCTCTTCTCTTAAGTACACGTTGTTCTCCGATGGGTAATTATAAACTGTGCATATACAACACGGCAGCAAAGCTAAGGCTTCTTATGAGTTGCGAAAGGAGTTACCTATATTTGACATGATCTAGTTAATGAACATAAGAAATGTCAAATTTATTTTCAAAGGTATATTTACACAAATAAGGTTTAATTTTACTCAGGGAAATGCCGGCAAGACGTCTATATAGGATGTGATATTTTCTGACAAATCTCAGCTGAAACACGCAAACTGGGATTTTTAGAAAGCTCCAGGCAATAAAGTATATATCACCCTACAAGCTTATATTGACAGCTCGCCTGGGAATTTAATTCAATGCAATGTCGTCATTAAATAGTAAGATATCACCTTGAATAAAAAGAAGTCTGGTTTGGGTAAATTATTTGCTATATGTATATCCGTATACAATTGAGCAGAGATAAGATGGAATAGAAAATATTGCTCTAAAAATCTCTAAAAGAGCTTGTATATGGCCGCCGAGTTAATGTGTGATGTCTGGTCCAGTTGAGGTTATTATTCAGTTAAATGTACAAAAATGTTATCAGCGGTACCGGCACCTCAAAAGATGTTAGATTTCAAATGAGTTTAGCTTATCTGTATTAGAGGCTATTGGCTAAACTTATGTAATTTAAGTTTTTTTGTACATAATGAAAATTATCTGTGCACTATTCCAGTAACACGGCAACAATGTATTTCTACCCAATAATATGAATTGATAATTTTCTAACATACCTATCTCGAATTCATCAGTAATAATTTTTGCACTTCTGTCTGAACATGCTTTTGTATTCAGGTATGGTACATGTGTAATGTTATATATATATATATTAAGTTATGACTTCCACAGTATTTTTACTACTCTTCCGTGTCTACACTCCACGATGAAGCTTTTGTGGTCTCCAATGTTATTTGTCATGTGAAGTTAGAGCGCCTGAAAGCGGTCTAGGAATTATTAGGCTTACGATTCACTTCGCTAAGTTGGAGACATTTGTCGAGCCAGTCGTCGGCAATAAATTTTTGGCGAGAAATATCAAGCACCTTTGATTTGGTGAATGTCCTTCGGTTGATGGTCGGGGGAATTATTCTGGCGATTGTTTCGCCCAAAACATTCACTGTATCTATTCGTCTAATGTGACCTCGGTTAAAACCTAGTTTCACTAAGCGATTAATATGTGTTGGCTTGGTAAACCCTCTGTACAATGTCGAGAAATTCGTATTAATATAGTTATAAATGAGAAACGGGTATTTTATGCATTTCTTTTTGAGACTCGAAGAACTTTTGCGCTTCTGGGCCCGTATTCATAACAATCCCAAATAAAAGATTATAAGTGAAATTTATAAAATGTGAACTTAATTATTTCACTTTTTTAAGGGGAAGCGGAAGGCTTCAATTTGGCTCAATATTGCTTTAAGAAATACTTAAGGAGCTTTATGAATATGGGCCCTAGTGTGTCTGTTTGTTCTTGTCAATGTGACGTCAGCGGTCATTTTTAAATAACGATCACCGCTCTGTCATAACCCCTGTACTTAAATACGTCAATCAGTTTCTTTACTTCAAACCCGAACATTAACACATGGCAGGCAACGATTTACAGATCAATTTGTCTGGCAGATGTCTTTGATCTATTCATTTTGATCATTAAACGTTTTCCTCGGAATCTTACACAAAATAAAATTGGCGGCTTTAGAAAATATTTGCCGTCTTATTAGGGAGTCTCGTATAGATTTTTCTTAAAACCGAACTAGTTGGATCCACTAGCAGTGATCAGCTATTGGCGAGTGTATCCAATTAAGAGAATATTTATGTCTCACTAGATCTCAGTAACAAACTGATATTGGGAATAAACATTATTTGGACGCACATTATTTGTTACACGTGAGAGTCTCACTTTCCTTTGCATCGCTTAGTTTAATTTAAATTCTACAATAATTATTCTTGGATTGAGCATATTGAATTCTTAGCGTTCATTCAATTTTGAAAGCGTATTGTCTTAAGACACATCCCCGACAATTGACACATTTGTTAAAAATGTATTTCATCCAAACATAAATCTGTCATATCCTCAACATAACAAATCAATAGATATGCAATGTATATTGTTAATGCTCACTAGACAAAGATGGGCCATTTCCGAATGTAGTAAACGAGAAGCATTCATGTCATATTTCAAAAGTAATGGCCGCCCATTTTATTCTGAATTCATTTTTTATTTTTCAAACTTTCTAGTTGAAAAATCAATTTATCACGTTTATTAGATCATACATCATAAGTATAACATTATCCTATTTAAAGTCATGGTGGCACAATATACATTTTATAAAACATATCTCACTGGGGACACTCTATCATTAAGATATGACCGGATCTTGGTTTCCGTTTGCGTGCTTCAGTCGGATCTCTTTGAGATTATATTGTAAATTATGCCAAAGTACTTCCATCAATCACAATTGTAAAACACAGATTTATTTTTAAAAATGTCAACGGCATATTAAATTTGTTAGCATACTCTTACTAATTGAATAACGCGGCGCCCGTTTCAGAAGAGATCATCGACATTTTACCATCACATATTGTTCTACACGAAAAGGCAAATGTTGTTGTATAATATGTTATTCGACAGTTATCATTGGCAACACTGACCTGTATAAAAATATATATCTGTCTTTATATATATTTTAGTTTACAGAAATGTATTTTGTGCACTTCATCGAGGTTCTAACTGGGGTCACTGCTATAGCAGAGTCGATCTGAGAATCGACTGAGCTACATAGGCTCACGGCAAAACGGCCGGGAATTTTCCTCCACGTGAAGGCTGGGAATCTTTCTCTACGGGGAGCACTGGCACGGGGTCACTAAATGATTAGTTTATTTTTAATCGATAAAATACCAACAAATGTATTTTATTGTCTGGGTGTTTCTGACAATCTGGTTCTGGTAATATATGTATTTTTAAAAGCTAATCACACTGGCACAAAGATGTCTATGAAAAGGAGTAACACTCATTTTCTTTACATACATATTCATTGATTAATCTCTGTATCTCTGAAATACTAACTTGTAGACTACTGTATTCATAACCCATGCCGAATATCTTGTGATCTACATTTTTAACTATAATTTATGCACCATATAAATGGTCATTACCTTCTCTCGAGATGCCCATAGGTTACCCATAACACTACTCGAGATTAAGGTTTATTAAGAAATTTGTCTCTGAGAGTTATCGGGAGTTTTCGATTTTAATTGATCTACATCCCTGTGCCAGTGTGATTGCTTTTAGAAATATTAAAAGGAGTAAAATTTATATACACACACCTCATTAAACGGCCGTATGAAAACAAATTTGTCAGTGGTCAATTTCATATTTATAGAAAACATTTGGTGGGCTTTTAGCCGGACACGTTTAAAAATTTTGGAATTTTGAATAAATCCGTCTGAAAATTCGAAATATTGAATATTTCCACGTCAAAACTTACTATTTTATTCAACCTATACACAGATTGCTAAGCGGCCTTAGAGTCCACTTGTATTAAGCCACACAGGAAACATTAACTGCGGCCTGAAACCATATCAAAAAAAGATTTGTATTCAAACTGCATCGTTAAGCATTAGAAACAGGCTCGTAATGAACCGTCCAGTTACATTGTGTATTGAAAATACCTCATTTTCTGATGTGGTGGCTGTGTTACACATGACATATGGGGATTTACCATTCATACGATATACAGTTTTACATTTGCAAGCGTCATCACAAAAGGGTTTTACTTTTTCTCTTCTATTCGATTTTTTTTCTTTCATTGCTTTCCTAGCAAATACGGAGATATAAAATATATACGGTTGTTTGCTGTGCAGTCAGTGAAAGATCTGTGACGTGGTTGTAACCTTTCAGAAGTACAACCTATACGACGCTGACTAATGCCAAGTGATGTTCAATATATCAAGACTAACGGTCGAAATATAAGAGAACACGAAGTCATTGTGTGATTTTGTGCATGTTCTGCTAAAGGCAGTAGCAACCTGAGGGAGCTGGGTGAAAATGGACAATACTGCACAGCCGCTGATAAAACTAGATCAGAATTGAGCAAAGCTCACAAACCCCCGAGATATACTAATTACTATAATAACTTAAAATTCAATAAAATGTTAATATTTTAGCATACGGGTAAACGTCCTATCAACCATATAGTATAATAAATGAAACTTTAGTATTTAATCATTTATAACAACTGCCAACAATAGTGTACAATGTTATTGTTCACTACATTATAATTAATAATGCAGTTTTTAAATCAGTTTTATTTCTTTCATTTTTTTTATTTTTTTCTAATAATCTGTGGCAATAGATGTTATTGTGATACCTTCGTCAAATGATAATATATTTCATAAACAATCTGTGCTGGTCCTCGACCTAAGATCTCTTATTTATTGAGCCCCAAGACAATATTAACTTTGAGATTAGTGTATATATTTATTCATTTAAGCAGGTTTGTTTTTATATATTATGTATTGTTTTATGTTGTTGTCATATAAACCTGTAATTGGTATACTCTCCTGTTTGTTGTGTATAAGAAACTAAACTGATGTTTTCTACCTAAGTAGGCCTACCTGATTGAAGGAGTTATAAATTTTAAGACAAAAACATTGAATGGTTCTCTAGATAGGCTCCGGCAAGCAAACATATTGCACATAATAACCTTTCGCCTTTACTATTGCAATATGCAAATTAGGTATGCGCTGTAGAAACAGTTAAAACAGCAAAAGGCATAACCTACATACCCGATTGATGGCGATATAGTTTATGGTACAAAAATATTGAATGGTTCTCTAGATAGACCCCTGCAATAATACATTTTGCATATATTAACCTTTGACCTTTACGATTGCAATATACAAATAGGTACGTGATGTAGAAACATATAAATAGCAAAAGGCACAACCTAAGCATCTGATTGAAGGAAATACAAAGTTTGGTAAGAAAATATTGAACGATTCTCCAGATACGCTCCGGAAACCAAATGTATTGCCCATATGAATATTTGACCTTTCAAATTGCAATGTGTAAATTAGGCTCCCACTGTAGAAACGCAAAAATAGTAAAAGGCACAACCTAATTACCTGGTTGAAGTAAATATAAAGTTTAGTAAAACAATATTGAACGGTTCTCTAGATACGCTCCGGAAACCAAATGTATTGCAGATTAACCTTTGACCTTTAAGATGGCAATATGCAAATTAGGTATGCTCTTACGAAACGTAAAAATAGGATAAGGTACAACCTAAGTACCTGAGTTTAATAAAAAAAAATATTAAACGGTTCTTTAGATAGGCTCTGGAAACCAAACATATTGTATTTATTAACATTTGACCTTTAAGATTGCAATATGCAAATTAGGTATTCCCTGTAGAAATGCAAAAATAGTAAAAGGCACAACCTAAGTACCGGAATGCAGGAAATACGAAATTTGGTGAAAAAATATTGAACGATTCTGTAGATAGGCTCCGGAAACCCAACATATTGTACATATTTACTTTTGACCTTTAAGATTGCAATATGCAAATTAGGTATGCGCTGTAGAAACGCAAAAAATAGCAAACGGCACAACTTAGAATGAAGAAATTCACAAGAATGAAACAAATATAAAGTTTGGTAACAAAAACTTATCGAGATATGCTACGGAAACCGAAGTGTGACTCACGGAAGAACGGACGGACATTTGGAGCGCCAAATACCCCCCGACTACTTCGTAGCGAGGGTATAAAAAGAGGTTCACAAGCCAGACCACGTCGTCAAATAAAGTCAATCAAATTTATTTATCATCAATTATTCTGCAATAGTATACACCCTTGCCTGTGTTTAAAAGGTTGATATGATATCTAATAGGTGGGATCTTTCCAGAGCAACGCTTATTTCAAAACATAGATACACAACCCGACCCTGAATCAATTTTACGTACCTCACTTGACAATCTTACTTTTATAAACTACGCTACTTGAGTCTTCCTAACCTTTAGACATAAGCGAACGTTATCTTGATTCTGCATTTTATCTTCCAATATATAACAATTGTATGGCCTTACCTTGAATTAAATCATTCCGACTTCTTCCTTGAACACTTGTGGATTAGATCGACCCATTAACGACCACTTCCACGTCCATTTTCCTATAAAAATGAATCATTTCTCAGCAGTATTAGCCCACTCAATTTTAATCGATTTCAACAGTCTTCCCGATTTGGGAACGAGATATAGTGGGACATGTCAGGGTCTCTCTTGTTGGGAACCGACCTTTGGTGATTGTTCAACGAACAGGACAGAATGGTTTTCGGTGAGGAAAGAGGCTATACAGATTCAATATTATGTTTTATCCAGAGGCAGGCCTTATCTCGAAAGGTTTCGTACGGCTGAACGTCGTGTCTCTATTGACTGTATAACACAAGTGTATGAAAGATACGCATTCGCATCTATATCTTAAAATGTAGTGAACCATGTGCAGGTAATTAACATGACTGTGGTATAGATCAACTCGATATTTGGTCGCTTGTTTATTTTATTGGGGTTTGACGTCGTTCTTAACAGTATTTCATTTATATTTCCACGGATTTGCCACTTTACACTGTTCCTTGCTAAAATGTGGTGGAAACCGGGAGAGACCCTCACAAAAAGCAGGCCGGCGATTTCCCGAGGCACATTGTGTGATAACCCGCATACCTGATGGCCGACAGGCAGATTCGAACCCGTGGGTGGTACATCGAAGCATGATTAGTAAGCAGACAAGCTAACCACTAATCCACGAACATGGGCTAACTCTACCTTAGATTATTACAAAGTTGACATGCGCCATGCTATATTAAACATCTTTAAATTGTTTTGCAAACTTTAGTTATCGATCCAGTTATATGTCTACCGAGCGAAAATAGCCTTCTAAACGGAGACTCAAGTACACGTCAAGCAGCAAGAACGTGGACATCAGTTAAAACATTATCTCGGTCGGCATCCCTGATGATCAGACTGTCAAGAAATGATCATGGTGTGTTAGCGTTCTTACTCGCAGGATCTATTATACGTCCACGCAAAAATAACAACGAGGCACACTGACAGGAATTCCGGCGGATCTGGTTATGTTACATCCCGATATCATTTCCGGCCCAACCTCTCCTTCTCTGTCCCGGAAGCCCGTAGTTATCAACTACATACACTGTCTAATGACAAAATTTCGTGCTGCAACTTTCCAGCTTAACCAAACAGCGACACATTTTCTTTTTGTTCTAATTTATGTTGTTCTGATGTCTTTCCAAAGAACTCTGCCAGCTAATTTTACTAACTTTCCTGGAAGAACCGGATTTCCATGTATGGCGGATACAAAAACCAATTTGTGCAGTCTTTATTCGAATGGGCGAATACAGTGTCAATGATAAGGTCAAGTTAGGCTATTTTAACATATTCATTTTTCCCGTTATATTGAGTTTAACTGTACACGGTAACAACACAACAAAATAACACAGCGTAGGTTGTTGTTTGCATTTGTGTCTGGCCTTGTGAATACGATTTGTGTTAGGTGCACTGTCCGATATTGGCTTAATGTGTTATTGATGTCTTATTGGCCTATATATCATTCTTCGACATCATGAGCAGAATTACCTTTTCATAGTATCGGTTCTAAGCAACAAAGCAATAGATGATTAAATCCTAGAAATCGGCACAGATAACTTGGCTCAGTCCTCTTCTTTCGTATTTTAGCTGTGTGTTCCCCTGACCGCACAGGGGAACAGGGGAAGAAAGATAAATAAATCGTCATGTTAAGAGAAAGTTACGTCTAATCGCCGATTGTTTGAACTGACTCTCTGCATCTCGATGAACGTTGTAACTTTCCATCATCCAGAATTTCAATAATGAGAACTCTTAATCTTCAATTATGCAGGCGGCGCGAGACTCCGATGAGTTTATTGTTACAAAAATGTTCCCCATTTACAAACGCCTGTTTATAATAAATTGAATTGTTTTATAAAGAGATTTAGCTTCTTGCAAATCATTTACTGAAGTGATTTTAAAATGAGAACTATGTTAGGGACGTATAGCAAAATGACCTGGACTAGTTCTCGATTACTTCCAACCACCAAACAAGGGCCTATCAGTTACGATTATGGAGAATTATGTAGTGATTCTGGCAGCAAAACAGTATTTTTCCATAGGCTTTTCTCTGATACGTTCCTAAAATTACACGTCAGTGTCTATCCAGTTATGTCATGGTTCTATTAAATAACACCATATATTAAACTAAGTTTGGATATAAGATGTTTAAAGTGGGAATCCAATTGTGTGAAGGGGTCAAATGCGTAGTTTTATTGACATTGATTTAACACTCTGAAATTGTCGCAACAAAGCCATACAGTCTTTACTAAACACAGGCGGAAGATTAATTTTCAACAAGAGCGAAATGCTTCACATTTTGGTGAAGTGTTTATGGGCGATCTGTATAACAACATATCGCCGTTTATTAATTGATATACCATTGGGTATGATGTTCACCAATAATCAATCAATGTGTAAGGTATTTAAAACTTTTGTTCTATTCATTTGTCTATATAGATTAGCCTACTGACGTAAGAATTCTCTTTCGAAATGATGTATGCATCGTCCATGAACAAGTTTCAGCCAAATAATACAAAGTTATTAAAATTAAAACAAACACACCTTTGCCTGCTGTGTTATGTTCATTTTATCCCGACACTAAACACATAACACATCGGAATCACAATTAATATTTCTTTGAAGACCAACATTGGTAAATGGATATCTTATGTTTGCATACAGTATCATCGCACCTATCTGGTTATCTAGAAAGTGATAATGACATGAACTACTTTAGCTGTAGAGCATGACTATCAGCAGCTGGCAAAATCTAAACGCTTACAGTCTGAGAGAGAAGCGGAGTCACTTATAAATAAAGTCCATAAAGACCTACTAATAAGACTCAATTCGTCTAATCGGTGGATACCATTGTATGTTTGTGCTATGCCGTGGGAGGTAAAGTGGTTTGCTTTACAGATACATTTCAAGTAAAGTGGGCAAACAAAGTGATCCAAAACAATTTTATATATTAGTCTGTTTCTTTTGCCAACTTTCTGTGTTTAGAAGAAGATATGTCTGGAATAATCACGTCTTGCGACGGGAAATGCAGTTTTCCCATCTTATGCTAGAGTTGGGCAGCAAACAAGAAGAAGTCATTAGAGTTCTATACGTCCAATCAAAAGTGTGTTATTACAAACTCCGGGATGAACCGTAGGATCCTGGAATCCTAACTCGTTACGGTTTATTGTTTTGTCTCCTACACTAGCCATGAAGTCGTAAACAGTGGAAGAAGCACCAATTCGGTTGTTACAAATTCCCCTGGTAACAAATCAGAATTAAAACTCAAATAACGCCTGAGTTATGTCTATAGAACTACAGCCAGTGGATGTTCAGCCCCACAACAAAAAGTTCAGTGTCGTAAATAACCCTTCACTCTGGCCACATAATGGTGTATTGGCGTAAACTATACTTAAGTGGACCAGAGGGTAGAAGATTTATTCGGTATAAAAAAAACATTTTATGTTCACATCAGTCTGATGAATTGGACAATTTTCGAGTGATAGGTTGGTATTCCCAATGAGCTGCTGGAAAACGCTGCTATATTTTATAACGTAATTCAATCAGAAAGAAATGAACAAAGAGGTCTTGGGATTTGTCTCTAACCTCTGCATACGCGGTTTATTGTCGTGATATTGTTTGCGAAGAAAAGAAGAAAGACATTTAT
Organism: Mopalia swanii; assembly: GCA_030265315.1. NCBI lineage: Eukaryota > Metazoa > Mollusca > Polyplacophora > Chitonida > Mopaliidae > Mopalia > Mopalia swanii. Next base: position 14,889 of record JARDVA010068738.1, read on the forward strand.
CTCTATCGGGAAATGTGAGCTATAACAACATGAGGATTTGTTTTTTCTTATTGCTGTTTTGTCAGCTGCTGAATGAAATATTAGGGACAATAATGACATTTTTATGTAAATGGAAAGGACCAATAACAGTGTTCTATTTATAAGATAACAATTTCTGTACTGATTCTAAGTGAACATTGAACTTGGTGTTAAAATATTGGCAGTTTTCTGGAAACTTGTACGCGGTTTCACAAAGCAATCTTGGCTTCCCTGAATACCATGACCGCCAGTGATGAAAATTGCTGCCATGGCTTTGCGAAATAGGTACTAGAGAAATGCATGTAAGTTGAGGCAACCTTTAATCACTTGGGAAGCTCATTTTGTGATCAATGATGTCGCTCTGTCCTGTTCTAAACTCTGGAAAGAGTGTAATGGGTTTCCTCTCTCAGTGATATCCAAACAGTCACAGATATTTGAAACGCTCAGTACTACCCACGCGTGAACAATTTACGTTAATTATCTTCTACTGTTGTACTCTTAGCAATGTGGATGTAATCGCATTCGAAACGTCCGTTCTGGGCGAACATCTCTTGGGCGTCAGCAAATAGGAAACAGATAATCTTTTGTCTCAGACAGCACCATTTACCTTTTAATTACGCTTCTCTGTTTGACTTCAGTCATGGTGTCGTCGTCACTCCATCTCCATTATTTACAATTACATGGTTATTCTTGGGGAAAAAAGTTACCAGACAAATCACAGAGTGATACTTTAATATTTCTATTGTAGAGCCAGACAATGTTGCTTGACCCAACTGGGGTCTCTGGATACTTTTATACTTCATAAATACACTAGATCTGAATATTATTGGATCAAGAAATCCATTTCATATATGAAGGAACCCCTCTTTGTGTGCAATACGTTAACACTAATCTGAGTATTGTAATAGTTTAACAGGAATCTCAATTAAAACGGACACTGACAGGTGCTTGATGAGCTGGAAGCAATACACTAAGCAGATTAGTATCGCCTCTTTTAGATAGTGGGTAATAGATACATCAATTACACAATGGAGACGTTGTTGCTATTTGAGTAAGATATAAAACAATGCACATTAATTACCTTTGTTATCACATTATCGTTGGGTAATTCCGTTCTTATTCCTTGGCGTGTAGTTGAGAGAAATCTATTTTTATTTCCATAAAATTTGAAATTATTGGGATTTCAATAAATATGCCCACGGTTCATTCTAGTTGAATATACCAAAGTCATTTTCGCGAGGCAAGCTTAAACCAAACGTGTCTTCTCCTACTCCTTTATTGTTTTGAAGGATTGCTCGTTATTTTGCTTGCTTGCTTCACGAACAATACGTTGCTTTATCCACTGTTGTGTCACATACAAAAGCAGTATAGATAATACAATGTACACAATAAAGCAGTCTCATTCTGTTCTTCCTGACTCCCGGATATCTAGTTCAAACCTTTTTGCTCTGTTTTGAATATCGATCATTCAAAGCCGTATTGTGTGTTGCTGTTGAATGCAGCTGTAGGATGGAAGAGATAATTGACATCTTTTAAACTTTCCGTTGATGCTGGAACAAGACAGAATGTAGGAGGTACCCGTAAGTGTGAATTAGAGGAGATATGACAGGTCACATGACGTGACATACAGCCTCTAGTACAACATAATTATGCGGCTGAGAACTTGACGCTTTTTCTGCACAGCATGTACGGTTTCCATGAGATACCGATAATAACTACTATTCCTAAAATCCTGGTATATATTATTTTTTAACTCTATATGTGTTGTGCAATTGAATAGAAAGTTGGAAATCCACATGGGTCCAACGATTGGGGATTCAATAGTAATATCTACACATTATCTTTAGTTGTTCAAATGACGTATTGCTATACTGTATCAGAATCACTTGAAATCCTCCCAGATTTAAGTATAAAAAATCTCCTCGAGGTGATCTTAACATTGAATCATTGCTGGCTGTATAATGACAGTATGGGGAAACAAGGAGCAGGACCAAGAGATCATCTAACACACGAAATGACTAATGTATTTTATTAGTCATATTAACGAACTTTAAAAAACGATGGCAAAAAGGTGAGAATGCGTTTTTTTGTCACAAGTCCCAGCTCTAAAAATAACCAAGTGAATCACGCTAACCGCAAGTTGCTTGCGATCCGACCAGTTCGAATGTAGAGAATGGTCGGATTAGTCAGGTGACGTTTGTCAATACATCACAGCATGCAATATTCGTGTATAATGTTACTAACTCCAATGAAAGGACAGATTGGTGACAAAAACACCGGTTAAACATTGTCTATGGTTTGAATGAGGATTCAATTACCAAATTTACGTATATATTCTGTTTTAATTCAAATGACGTCTTGCAAAACTGTTACAATGTATCTTCTTGGGGTAATCCCGAGGTAAATTTATTCTTGTCCATTTACCGGACTTATGGTATATTGACAGCATGCCAAACAACAAGCAGAAGTCCCTTCGAAACGTAATCTACTTTCCGGTAGTCGTTGATCAACCAACTGCCAAACATCCCCACGAACTAAAGTGGTATTGGATTGGTCTTTTCTTTTTATCTTCTGTGTGACAACTGAACCGAGTAGACCTAAGCGTTGGATAACTGCAGATTTAAAGTCGGGCTACATCAAACTAATAGCCGGGATTTAGGGTATATAAAACAACTTGACTGACATGAGCAGTTTTATCATAATTCGAAAAAGCCTACGAAGATCAGACACTTTCTAAGAATTTTGATTATGCAAGACTTTTAATATGCTAAACCCATTTTCAGATAAAGAGGACGTCGACGGATTTGGTATAGACTGAAAATCTATGTTTAAAATGTAAAGAAAGAAAAATGTCCTTTCCTTCACCTGGATTCTTACCACAAGACACCATCTTCCAATTGTAATGGTCAAAATGTTAAGACGAGTCTTCCACTTTACTACCCTGGTTCAATTCAAGGGAAAACGTGGCAAAACCTAATTGGGCTAATTTTGAGCAGCCAAGCAGAAAGTCGTTTTCACATTAAAGTCGACAACAAAACAGGCGTGATGCCACTGCAAATTAACGTGTCTGTGTTGAGTTCAGGACTCGTTTGTGGGAATAAAATCATGCGTTCATATTACATGTATAGCCTACTTTGTCATCCTGTGTTTAGACCGCCTCTTTCTTATTCTACGAAAGACACAATCTGATTGAGTGGGGTAAAGAGAGGTCATCCGAAAGTAGCTGTTGTAGACTAGTTATATCAGGTTTTTCCGTCTGTGAAGGCGAGGTAAGATAGACAGAAATACTTAATAGGCCTACTCTTCTTTTCTGACTTACCTCGGGAAGAAGCAGGGCACTGTATAGCAGAGCCGATGTTCTTAACAACTCAACCACACCTGAATATGTGTAAATGTGTTTCACAGGACACTCAAAAATATATAATATAAAGTCGATGAGTCTTAAAAGGTTCACTAATAAGGTAAGGCCTTATCTAACTCTCGCCAGTGGCCATTTTTACATAACTATATCCGCCCCGCCGGTCATAACAACGGTATTAAACTACACCGATTAATTTATTTATTTTAAAACCTGAAATTAGCACATGCAAAGCAGCGATTTCAGATAAATTTAAATAGGCGCCGTCTTTGATCTATTAAATTTCATCATTAAACGTTTTCTTTGGAATTTGAACACAAAATGATAATGGCAGCTCTAGACTATATTCACCGTCAAGACTTAGTTATAGAACAAAGCCAGTTTAATCCACTGGCTTTTATCAGTTATTAATAGGTATAGCAAATGTTGACAACATGTTTTTCTTGTTTTATATAGGTGAAAACTGTGGTATCGGGACTCAATTTGGACGCACATTATTTATTACACGTGACAGCCTCAATTTCGATATATTAAGAGTAAATCTTTTCAATTATTCCTAGACTGACCAGATTGAATTCTGATTCTTTTAAACACATTATTTCCTAGGACCCCACAACTGAAACATTTTAAGGGGATTTTCTTCTGTTATAGCCCAACAATTTGAAACACTGATGATTTCGGATTTTTGTATGTTATTCTTAAGGAAAAATATTTTTCTCATTTAAGTTCTTGATGGAATGTTTCATTTCCATGTGGGTTAACCCTGACGCAGGATAAGGGCTGGACAATAGTGCCAAGTTGTACACAAATACATTTTACTCATCTTGTGTTTGTTTAATAGCTGCTCTTAACCATCATCAATTTAATTGAAATAGAAGACGTAAATATCATATTTCTTTTGTAAGCAAATTTCGCCTACTATTGAAAAAACACGTCCAGACCTAACTGAGCTGATAAAAGGGTTGTGAATGGAAGTCTTGTGGAAATGATCTCACGGAACACGCCCAGACCTAACTGAGCTGATAAAAGGGTTGTGAATGGAAGTCTTGTGGAAATGATTGTGGAAATGATCTCACGGAACACGCCCAGACCTTAATGTGCTGATAAAAGGGTTGTGAATGGAAGTCTTGTGGAAATGATCTCACGGAACACGTCCAGACCTATATTAAGAGTGCTTATTAAAGCGTTGTAAATCATCTCACGAAACAGCTTACTTTAATGTTTCTTTCAGACTGTTTAGATAATCATTGTGACTGGCAAACCATATAAGTCCGTATTTGGTTTATGAAGATATGTTCTCATTCTTAAGTCTAAATTTCCCGGTATTATGCAAACCTTGTATTTTAAGATATTTATAATTTTACCCATTACGTCTATTTTACTTAACATTTGATTGAGAAGCAGAGCTAGTTTTATAAAAGAAATGAACAAATCGTATGTCTTTGGATTGTTGTACTGAAGCAGGGTGATCGTTTGATTTATTCCCTCGGATTGATTGGAGCTTGGCGTGATGCTCTGTAATATTTCACTGAAATGACGGCGATGTACTTCAAAATGTTATAGGTTTTTCTCTTTTGGAAAAGCATTGTGCATCCCGTGTTAACTTAGACAGTATGGCGATACTTGAAGCATACGGCCGTAAGATAGTTTATTAAGTGCGGCGATTTTCCCTCTTCATTTACTGTAACCAGGTCTTGCTCTTTGGTACGAACTCCATACTCTTCTAGTTGAGATACCTCTGAGGCAACAAAATTCCGCCATATTGCTCCGTACAAGACACTACAACGCAAAGAGACATGGCATGCGAAATATGAAGGACTGCTGTTATCGCTGTTAATATGCTGGGACTTTTGCTGTTTGAAAAGTTGACAAGGAAATGCGCATTGATAATACCTCATGTCTATCGAGAGGTGAATACACTTTATCAAATTGGATGGCATGATCGACATCTTTCTGTTTTTAACCGATCATCAGGTAGACAGACGTTCTGTTAGCACTGGACCCACCTTATTATGAACACCAAAAACCACTTCTATCACGATAAGATAACAGCAGCTTCTGGCTGAGTTACTACTCCGAGGGATTTCAGCTGAAGAAACATGAGAAAGCCGGTTGTATTTTTTTAAACAATCACTTATATTGTTTACAGTTGACAAAAGAATGTCAGTTTGTGTATGCAAAAACATGTTGAAAAAAATAATAATCAACGAAATGGAGCAGTCGTGGTTTAATTGAAACGTAAGAATTTATTTTTATAACGGTAATTTAAATTTGACCTATATAAGCCATCGATGTCCTACGTCCATGCTGGCTGTATAGCCGGGAAACATATACTGCTTATCTCTTTAGAGAATTACTTTACACTTCTTCTTTCCCTATTCAGAGATTTATGTGACCTTTATAGTTAACATATTAAAATTGGACAATAAATGAAATACAATACGATATGAAATGGACATAAAGGCATTAACAATTTTTGGACCATAAAAGCAGCATGTGGAATTGTAGTGTTTTTGGCAAACTATTTTTATACAAACAATGTCATTTTATCAATAGTTATTTGAGGGATTAGCCCATCCTTACCCATGTGATAGATTGCTTTCGATTTCATTCCAATCTCATCCCGCGACATCCCTTATGCATGGCAGATCACGGAGGTCTCGTGGGCGCAGCTGGAATCCCCTGTGCTATCACATTCAATCCAGTTTAAGCTCACTTGTCTCTCCTAACATACAATATGCAAACCTCAGTGACATGTAGACAAATCATCTTTAAATAACAGTTCCAATTTGAAAGATTACATGAGGGTACAGTACTTCAGTTCTCGTTATACATGTATACAGAGAGATTGAAACAATTATCCCTTTGTCAGACAGCAACAGTTTTTACTTGTAGCCCTAATGTTATGCATCGACATACATATTGCATATTATTATACCAGTTAATGGCAGTTATAAACATGATCGCAAGGTACGTTTGGGGTTTATATTGTAGGACCAACGAACAGGACAGGAAAATGTACATAAAAATCACTCAGAATAAGACACATATGGTTCGTTTCCAGATTTCATTATATTACGTGTGGGATTTTTTTGGTGTGATTTTTGTATCTACTCGAGTTTTTAAGACGCAATGATGTCGGATTATTATCACACTTACTTAGATACTATTCTGTACTGAATGTTAGTTATTTGTTTGAAACCCTTTAGTTATCGATCCAGCAATATGTGCCTAAGGGGAGAAAATAGTCGACAAATTTTAGGTCCAAGTAGACGTGAAGCAGGGTTTAACATTGATATCAGTTATTACATCAACTCGGTCAGGAGCCCGGAGGCATTAAAAGAACCTTGACATTATACAAACACTGTGCACTCTGATGGACAGAATGGTCTAGGGAGAATCTAGTTGTTGGGTGAGGTGGGTAGGGGGCATTGAGAAGGCGTGTGACATGGTGTGGAGGTAAGGATTAACCCACTAGGTTGAGAAAAATTGTTAAAAAAGATAGATGCTCGGTTGGTTGCTGGGTCAATATACCATAAGAGTATATTTCTTGTCTGCGTCATTTCATTTCAACTATGACCGTAATTAATAAGATTAGGCAGGCAAAAACATATTACACTAAACCTACAGAGGTCTCTTAGAT
>JARDVA010069072.1:0-11974 GCA_030265315.1 Mopalia swanii
TGACCAGCCATTGGTGAGCGTGTCTTCGTGGCTTGATGCGTTGATAACGTCAATCATGACCAGCCATTGGTGAGTGTGTCTTCGTGGCTTGATGCGTTGATAACGTCAATCATGACCAGCCATTGGTGAGCGTGTCTTCGTGGCTTGATGCGTTGATAACGTCAATCATGACCAGCCATTGGTGAGCGTGTCTTCGTGACTTGATGCGTTGATTACGTGAATCTAAAAAATGATGCGCATATGTCCCTCTGGATTGCTGCGTTGATTACGTGAATTATGACCAACCGTTGGTGAGCGTATGTCTCCGTGGCTCGATGCGTTAATTACTTGAATCATGACCATCCGTTGGTGGGCACATGTCCTACTGGCTTCATGCGTTGATTACGTGGATCATTACCAACCATTTGTGAGCGCATGTCTTGATGGCTTGAGGTGTTGATTACGTGAATCATGACCAGACATTGATGGGCGCATGTCCTCCTGGCTTCATGCGTTGATTACGTGAATCATTTCGTTAGTTGGTTAATGATTTCTTTTAGCAAACAACTATTTCATATTCAAGCTGGGGTTACAATGATTAGAGGTCGCACTAGTTTCAATTCTAACTAATGTCAGCTTCCATTTACACGTTGAACTTAGAGGTATTTTATGTTTAGTCAGTTAATATTACAACACTCTGTCATTAGTTGTATATATTGTGTTTAGTGTGAACACTCTCAATTTCCATGTGCAGCGTACCAGGAAAAATATGAGGCAATTTATTATGTTTAACCATGCACAAATATCATATTCCATCAACGCAAATTAATACCCAATCCCCATAGCCCATAAATAACTGATATATTCATTTCTCCAGTATTATTTTCAGAACTTTGACGAGTCTATTGAGTCACAATGTGTAAACGTACAGGTAATGATACTAGACATATGATCATTCTGTAGTGCTTAAAGAAAGGCACTTGGCAACCAACAAAATGGTTAAGTAATAGTTTCTACTCCGATGAACAGCCTTGTTTTTAGACGTATTGAATATATCGATACATAATCCCATTCGCACCACAATGAGCCGACTCTATTCCCATGTGAATAGACATGAGGCTTTAACACGTGACCTAGCATCTATATCGGCCGGTTGACACAATTCATATTGAATATACCTTATGTGTATAATAATGTGTAACAATCTAAAGCAGTAACGAACTTGTGTCGGGTCACGCTGACCACATATTGCGACCGACTACGCTGTGAGCACTAAAACCTTTACTCCAGCTGTTGGTAGTTATGACTGGCACGTGGTACAAACACGGTTAGACGAGTTCTTTAACTAATTGACACCTTCTAAGGAATTCACAATGGTCTGCTTGCCGGATGAAGACCGTCGGAATTGGCACCTGTTCTCGTACACTGTTAACAGAACCGAAAGAAAGGTTCACCACTTGAGATGCAATTTATGACAAAAACATCTTGCTCCCTGGGAGGTTTAATAGTTCTTCACAATATCACTATATCTGTAATTTTATACAACAACTTGACTTTAGGAAGACAGCTGGACTACTAAAACTTGACGTTACTCCATATTGGATTTTAAAAAACAGTATATACTGCAGACCTCGTGGACATTCTAGTGGTTCGTATAACGTGGTGTCGCACGTTAAGCGATATAGCCAAATGGTAAGATTATTTACAGCTGTTTGATATTTTTGTTGTTGTTGTTGTCGTTTTTAAGGTGATATATGTAGCCAATGGGTATACAATATGAAGTAGGCCTACATCTGACCCAAAATGAAAGCAAAAATCTGGCAGTGCTATTCTCGTTAAGGTGCACTACTGGCTTTATTATCATATATTCTAGGCAAAACATCACGTGACATTAAAGATAACGTGTTGGCTGACTGCCTTTACATGACAAGTAACGCGAGAAAGTATGAGAAAAGCCAATCGCATACCTAATTCGCTCTCTATTCTTTTCATAAGTATCCCGCTACAATACACTGGATCCCAATCTTAACGTCTAACCTTCATGCTGTCTTCCCTTTCCCTTCAACTAAATCCATTGTTCAATTATTTATTTTACAACGATGCCTTCATACAATCTTAAGATACCCAGCATCGATTTTATTCTCCTTTCATTTGATAACTGTGGCGTTTATCATCAAACTGTACACACAGCGACTGTCATAGAGTTTCGATTTATCCACCGTATACGGGGTGAGTGGGAGTATAGTCCGAGTGACCAGCTAGAAGTGGTGATTTTATCATTTAACCCATTATAACTGTGTTTTTTAGATGCATACTATGCCACCACTTGTGTATTTCAGTGTTATCGTGCACCACATCTTAGGATGTTTCTTGAAAATCGAATGATCAGATTAACCTATGAGACTTAGGGTGAGAGCTGATAGTTGTTTCCTGAACTTGTACCACCAATGGGAATTAAAGGACTAACCTAAGAGTCAGAGATCGTCGATTGGACAAATCTCAGCTCTCGGGTGCAAGTCGTTGTCTATCAGATAATACTGATACTGCGAGAATTCGGTATAAATGAGTCAAGTGTTGCTTTGCTGATTTGACGTACAGGAGGCATTCGATCGCTGACATGCGCAGTCCTGGTCGCTAAAATACTGTATACATCTTAGGGAACAGGAGCATTCCGAAGGCTATTTTCAATAGATATTAAAGAATATATAGCGCCGATCTACAAAGAAAAGCAACTTTCGCTCAACATGCACTGAATAGGTTTTCATCTGATCAGTCTGCGACGAAGAACTGGAAACAATGAAAATTATTTAAAACCTGTATTTGTTGACTTCAAACCCTCAACTGCAAGTAAGATAACCAAACACACTAAATAGCTATTTGGTTTCGTCGTCCACCAATCCGAAGGACACGGTATAGAAGACAGTAACTTTTCCGTAACTGATGCAAGACTTCGAAGACCAAAAGGAAGGTTAGAAGAAACTAATCTATTGCAATCAGCGGGCTTAACATCCATACCGACTTGATCGAGAATTTGATCTTCCGCTTTTATTCTGCCAAAATTTTTCTATTAACTAAACCTTATCTTGGCAATGTTATTCGGCCATTGACTGTTGTAGAACTATGATCAACAGGAGAATTGTGAAAAACTTCACAAACGCGCCGCGTCAATGGCAAAATAACTCGGCCTCAATCAGTTAAATTCGAGTTTCGGCCAGCACAAGCTAAGTACACATTGCATTGTTTTAATTTATGAATACACTCTAATGCCAGTGCAAGTCGTAGCAATCTGAATGTGTTGATAATAACTGATTATGAGCGACAATGCATCTGTAAGCCCTAGAGCTTTGCGAGAATCAATTAATTACTTTATCAGTTCATATGCGACTCTGGGTGGGAGTTCAGGTATTGACAGTTTGATGTTGTACAAAAAATACTGCATAAAAGGTGATGATATCGCGATCCAGTTAATTAAATGGAGAAGAAATAAAGCTTCGTCATATAATTCAGACACAGCCTATATTGTCTGAGTGGGTATTTTATCATCAACTTATCCAACCAAACATCTATGTGAATAGGCATACAACTCTATGTTGATGACATTGCTCACTAGTGTTATTTGTGTTCTATCACAAAACAAGAAGTGGTTATCCAGAAATTGTATAATTATAGTGTTATTGGTGTATATTGAGGGGTCCTCCTGTTACCTTAGTACTCTCCGACCTAACAGCTTCCTAACAGCCAATCTCTAGTGACATCTTTTTTCTGCTTCCTGTGATTCTCCTTCATTTCTTGGCATTGTATGTTACAGGTGTTGTCGAGGGGGATTACCTTCGACCATTAGGCTGGTACGCCGTCATATCAGTGACATAACCTTAAGTACGGCGTTAACCCAAATCCACCAAACACACAAACACGTGTGTGGAATAATATTTGAATCTTTGAATATTGATTATTTTCTGTTAGGTATGCCTGCGGTATTAACAAGATGGTAGTTCACATGCCTTCGTCTTTTTAGCCTCCAGTATCTATGAAAAGACAGATCGGTCAGCCTGTATACAGTATGTACAGCCGAAAGCTGTTTATTATCCACTGAATGGTCAATGAATATATTGCTTTGAACTCTTGCTGACACTGGGTGATTTCCTATTGAGGCGGAATTGGTAATCATGTCATTGTTCTGAAGACAAGCACAGTTGTTGAATAGCAGGGCTAATTGTTGAACGATTGTATGGGATGGTGCTTCAGGTATGCACAACTCTAAAGCTTAACCAAGCAGCAAAACTATAGTTGTTGGTAGCGTGAGTGATGACAGGCTTCGTACCAGGGCAGTAATTGCAAAGCTGGTATACCCTGGTAATGATCATATCATAGCAGTAGTGGCAGCGTTCGTACCAAAATATTATGAAGGCTGCGTTTGCACGATGGCAGTGATGGTAATGTTGGTACCCTGGCAGTGATCGTACGATGGCAGTGATGGTAGTGTTGGTACTCTAGTAGTGATCGTACGATGGCAGTAATGGTAGTGTTGATGCTCTGGTAGTGAACGTACGATGGCAGTGTTGGTACTCTGGTAGTGATCGCACGATGGCAGTACCCTGGTAGGGATCATATCATAGCAGTAGTGGCAGCGCTCGTACCAAAGTATATTGATGGCCGCGTTCGTACGATAACAGTACTTAGTGCTGGTACTCTGAAACACATGTCGGCACATCTTCTCTAGCCAATATTTTTTACGGAGCTACTCTGCATTACAGCCCTTGCGGAGTATTCGCATAAAATCGGAGTCGGCTTTCCAGTGATTGATTGGATGCATGGGAACAAATCAGATGTTGTGTTAAGATAGTCAATAATGAAAGTGGCAGAAGTGTTCAACCAACTCAATGAGAGTATTGCATATCTACCCACCCATTCAGACACCTACCCGCCATCTATACGTCAATACTGCTTTATAAATTGTCAAAACTTGAGTGTAACATTCAACATATGTTATCAGCGCTTTATCTCGCTTTAACTAGGTCATTTTGTCCGCCAGGGGGCGTAGCTGTAATTATATTTATATGCAATTATTCCACCAAGGGTTGTAATGCAGGGTAGCTCACAATCAAACTATTGGCCAGCGAAGATGGACTTGGCATATGTGACAGCTTTATCAGGCTATCTGGGTCAAGGAAGGAAAATGGTGTGTGTATGGTAGAGCGTCGCTGATTGGCCTATAGCGGGTGTATTTGCCAACGAAATCAAGGTTGGGAAATCGATTTATAACACAGACATTAAGTGTATGGATAAAGGTTAAGTTTGCGGATGATGCGATTGCAAAGTGTTCATGGTTCACCTCTGTCAAGACAAGATAGTGTCTCCAAATATCGAAAATACTGAGTACATCGTGGTTGGCAACATAGCAGTAAACAGAAGCGCATGAATATATGCTGCGTTAATTAAGAGAGTACATTGGTCTACAAGGATACGTTTGAACCAGTAAAGGTTAACCCTGTCTGGCATTTGATTAATTCATGAGCGGGACAATGTTTTGTAGGTTGCGTCCCTCCCGTGTCACAAATTAGCGACAGACCTTAAGCAAAAGCTTCCTTTAGATTTAATTAAAATGGGCAGTATTCCATATGACGAAGTACTGGTGTATACACAGACAATTTATCAGTTAGCTTACAGTTCTAATCATTCTTTGTTTTAATAAAGGTATCGGATTACTTATATGGGCCTTTATCTATAGGATTATACAGACATGTAGATGCATACCCATCAACGGATACAAAAAAGGAGTCCTAAATTATAGCTTCCAGTGTTGTTCATCTGTATAGTTCTTTGTTAAGTGGAATGGTAGATCGCTTTGAAGAGAATCGAAATGTTATAGCATTTCAAAAACATCGTGTGTAATTTTTTTTGTTATTTATTTATTTAAATTCCCCAGTGTACAAAACATCAATTGTGTTTGTTAAATTGATTTGGAGGGAATAAAGTCTGGAAGACTTGTTCTATCCCACATGGATTGACATTTGTATTCTTAATGAGACATGCGAATGGTACATATTAACAATTGGTAACAGTGTGCAAAAATCATTTGTTCATTTTTGTTGCTTTTGTTGTAATTTTCATTATGTTAGTTTTCTAAAAGATGTTTCTTTAGGGTAGATTTAAAGAGAGATGTAGAAGTGTTATTTTGATGCTTTTTGGTATCTTGTGCCACTTCCTTGATGCTGCTGTCTTAATGAAATCAGATGATAAAATAGTTTGGGCGAACGGCAGGTAGAGATTGAGATTCAACGATTTGGCGGGGTAGTTATGTATGGATAATTGCCATGACATGTGCCAAGTTTTAGGGAAGGAGATGTATATATGTTTTGTTTCAACTTTCAAAGAATTATTTTCTACAATCCAATCAATATTTTATTTTCTGTCTTACAGGTAACTGAACGGGAAAGAGAATAAAAAACAGAATATGACCTGGTCGAGTCGAGGTTTTGACACAGCTTCGGGCAACAGTTGACACGCACGATGAGTTTTTTCGTCCCAAGCGTTCATCTTGGGCGATCTCGACCGTCTGACCCAGACGATCCATTCGCAGGAAGATTACCGTTTGGGGCAAGCAGACGTCGACCAAAAAGGAAAAAAACTCCAATACCTTGGACGTGCAGAATTCCTTATATGTGTCGCATATTAATGGTGTCTCTGACAGGTTTTCTAGTTCTCATATCAGGAGTGACCATGAGTGTTTTCGGATACTACCCGGGTTATTTTGCAGGTGAAAGTGCTCTTAATGGAACTAACGTGAATGTGGTTCAAAATAAATTAATGTATTATCACATACGGAATTTGGCATTTGTGGGCCCAATTCTGATGGGAACTGGTTGTTTTGCCATGATTGTAGCAGGCGTTATATATTTTGAATTCAGAGATAAATATTTCAGGGATTTACCACAAGATGACATCAAAACTATGTCCAAAAAGGACGTCCGCAATTTACTGGTTGATCAGTTTCGCTTTAACTATTTTCGAGGGATACCAATTCCACCACTGGAATCTGACGAAGAAGTTTCACAAACCCAGAAAGAACCCCAGGTCAATGAAAAGTTAAGAGAGTTTCAGAAAGTCCCAAACATTCGGAAAGGTAGTTCTATCAGCGTGGGAAACTCCTTGGCGCCGATGGTCTCTCGAGGACTCTCTGATCTACAAAGAGCCCACTCAACATCCACTATTCCAAATATGCATCCTACTGTGATCTTATCTCCTCTTAATCTGTTCCATAAAAACAGCCCTTGTAACACACCATCTGTTGGTGAAATAAAAGGATCTGCTCCAGACAAAGGTTCCTTGGTTAATATGTTTCACCTGGCGCCATCATCTTTGTCTGGTCGGACATCCACCACTGGTGTAGAGAACCCGGCTTATTTGAGTGATAATGATTCCGAAGAGAGTCAGTCTGATCACAGTCCATCAGATACAAAACGAACGTCTTTGGGTCAATCAAAATATTTGAGTGGATCTCCTTCTCCAATAGAGGGGCGTTTTACATCTGTCATCGTTCATGCAGCTTCAATACATTTCCCTCCAGATCATCCAGACTTTTGTGATGACAATGGTTTACAGAAGAGTTCCGGGGGCGCAGCCGCTGTAGATCATGCTGCTTACAAGTCATGTCCATCATTCAAAGAAGTTGTCTGTAAATCTGTTACTAGTTCTCAGGAAATGACAAACACGGACAGAAAGAGGCGCCATAGGAGCCTTAAGGCTAACAAAAGTTGTCATAAAAAGAAAATCAAAAATCGAAAAACTTCTTCCTATGGCGACATTCTCTGCTCCACAAATCGCCAGCGACGCTCTGATAAATCTAATGGTGACCATATTAAAATGGCTGGGTCTTCACAGTGTGAAGATTCTGTATTCAGTATTGGTAGTTTGTTACAAAAGAAGCAACGTGTTTCCCCAAGTGATCTGGGAACTCAACAAATAAATGTTGTTGAAAATACAGTTTCAAACACAGACCCAATCTTAAGTAACGCGGAAGAAACAGAATTAACAAGTATTCCCTGTTCTTCTCTGGCGAATGACATCGCATCGGTTGATTCTGGATTCCCACAGCACGGTACAAAGTGTCATATCAGCACACACGAAGACGCCAGGAGTAACATTAACTCAGATCATACGTTGTGCTAAAATAGTTTTGGTAGTGAATTAACATTTGAAGAACCAGAATGTGAGTACTGGCGTATGATTCATTAACCGTGAGATAAAATAAATCATCGTTATAAAAAAAAACAGGTGAAATAATCAAATATTACACCCATCATATCATGAGGCCCAATCACCGTATTGGCTTGAGAGAGAGTATTTAAACGAAAGTAAAACTGTCTGAAATTGGATGTGTCTCGATGTATATAGCGTGATATTTTCTATACTTAACATACGGGACACTCAACTGTGTCAAACACAATGGAAATTGTTTATCATATAGACCTAATACAGCACAAAAGAATATATCTTGTGAAATGTCTCACTCCCAAGTGCATGTTCAATTACTGCCTTCCAAACGAGCCCTCACATATTGTGCGATGTATACGAAAATCTTAAATATAAGAAACTGAACTGTACTGTGAATAATTTCTATGACGATTGCAATGCGGGCATTTAAAATGATAGAATCGTGTAAAATATGTGTTCAAGAACATTTAAAGTTCTAAGAAAACAGATTTATGAGAAATATCCTTGCGCTGTGCAATCCCAATACAACTTGAGTCTGTTTTGTGTAACGCTAGTCTACGTGTATGAGGCTAGCATGATATACAACGAATTTTTGCCATTCTGACAGCACAAAAATAGTGCATCTTATCAAATTGTATTGGACAGTAATTCTGCCTTCCCCTGGATTGTATTTGGAAGTACAATGCATTTTCAACTCTGTGATAACGAATCGAGGCCGATGTATATAAGAAATTAACTATGGCCAATGTTTTCTACAAACTCCATGTTGAACACTTTGCTTGTGTATTGAACATGTTTATTAAATGTTTTGAATACAAATTGTGGTTGCCACGAAAAGACTCCGCATTGTGTCTCACTGAGTTTGCTTGCGTCATAATTAGAAGATATACGGATATATTATATACGTGTTATTATCTATATCTGCGTGCATAATCATAATTGATAATTGTGTTTGTGAACCAATAACATCGCTAATATGAAGCAGGGAAACGTTAATATCGGACCATAAGAAAAACACGAGTGTTGCAACTTGTCCAAGGTTCATATGTGTACAAGTCCCCATTAGCGATGAAGTCCGCTGTTATTGATTTCATTTGACAAACCTAGCGAAACAATGAAGCACAATGGTAATGGTTTGAGCAACCGAAAAGAACAATACAATGCCCATACTCTGTACGTCATGTCAAATTGTTTCCATCCTAAAATATTAATTCTGACAACGAACATAAACATGACGGACACATTGTGTGATATTTACATGGTTCAAATCATAGCGAATTCATAACATGGCCGTCATTGGTCAGGTCCATAACATAATACGGCAACAATGTAGTGGTATATAAACTTGGTTCATCTATGTACCATTGTTTTGCATTTCTGTAGAGCCGGTTATGTGAACAGTTTAAGGTAAGGAAATGAATAAATCATGGATCGAGCTTTAGATTTGTAAGTCTATTTGTCAACAAGGCGAATAAAACGGGTACTTTTACCATTATTAAGACAGTTGTATTTCTGAACTATTGGTACAGGACCATAATTAAGACATGCGGACTCAACGTTTGCAATGTAACCATTCATTGACTAGTTTGCAATAAACTTTTATCAAATATAAAAAATAGGGCACAAAAGAAATTGCCTTAATAAAACAAGAATCTGTTTGATAAATTATATTATTATATCGGCTCCCACAATACAGTATGATACATAACTGTCATTTAAGGCCCAACAGAAAAGGGTTATACGGATGTCCCGTGAGAAAACGCCTTCTCTTTTTAATTATCTAAACCAATGTCTATTCGAAGATTTATTGATTTATATTTTATTGTACAAGCTTGAAAGGTCTTGCAAATGGCTAATAGTTTATCTTTATTGAAAATAACCTTATTTACTGTATTAATATTCTTCGTTGTTTCTGATAAAATGAAATATGCAGGAGTGCAGGATAAACTGTCATTACACCATGGAATTATCAACGCTATATCACTGGTTAAACATCAATTAACAGAGTATCTTGGGGTTTTTTATCACCTACATGAGCTACATAGTGCCTGTATTGGTATTGCGAGTCACCGGACAAACTTGTCGCACATTGTATTTCACCTAATATTAACAATGAAATTATTGGAAAATGTCATTAATTTTACCATCATCAAGTCTCTGTAGCGTTTCCCATAGAGTCCCTTATCACTTATTTCAATGGTCAGTGACTTATTCATTACAAACTCTCCAACGGAATAATGCAAGTTAGTCAGTGTTTCATATCCACCATACAAGCCTACACAAAAATACGAAACTATAGCCGAGTAGCTAGTAAATCCTCCGAAGAAATTTGCTCACAGTCCAGGTTGAATCACCTCATCCTACAAAATAACAAAAATTGAGAAAATATTTGCAGTCCGAATTTGGTAAAAAAAAAAAAATTCCTTTGTCCCAACGGAAAGAAAATACTATCCAAGTTTTCAAATAATTTTTGAATTTTTTGTCAAGTTATCTCTTTCTCAGAGTAGACTATATCAAATGCGCAATATTGGCGAGTGTTAGTTGTTACATGGAACACTTTTTTTTCTTTCTTTGAATGCAATTCCATTCGTCATTGCAATAGCGGAACCTACAATTAAATTAAGAATTTAATCTGTGAATTTGTTTTGAGGTTAAAGTTTTCACAATATACTCACAGGATTGCAAAATATGCCAAATATGCTATGGTGGCCATACTGATCGCAGATATATTCAGTGACAATAGCCATGGCAAGTGGTGGGAGCTGTATTCCACATTAACGTAAGTGGGTTAAACTAGTTCACGTAAAATTAAATGAATGGCGAATATACTGTTTTGCGGAATTTCCCAACCATTTTATTGACAGTGGGTAGCGCTGTTACATGTGCTAAGTTAAAAGGTGCATATTTTTTTAAGTTGTAGTGTTCCCACAAATTACGCTGTGGTGGTCATATTTTTTTACCACATTTTGTGAAATGCAATCCCATACTACGTTTCACCAGTGGGAACCTACATTCCAAGTATTAAATTACAACGTATATTTTTTTTACAAATGATCGTACTCACAACGTTTAGCATGTGAATGCTGTAAAGTTACACAAGGACGACCATATTATTTTGCTGATTTTGGTGAAATGCAATCCTATTCGACCTCCCAAAATGAGGGGGCCACATTGAAAGTTTGAAATGATTTTTGTTTTCAATTTATCCCGTTCTCAACAAATACGGACGTTAATGCTATACACATAACACAATGGCGGCCATACTGTGTTGTGGAATTCGGGGAAATATGAACCGATCTGTTGTCTTGATAGGAGGAAGCTATGTCCAAATATGAAGGAAATCCACGAATTTACCATTCCATCCATTGTCTTAGCAGGAGGAAGCTAAATGCCAAGTTTAAAGATAAACTGTCCAGTTGTTTTCAAGTTATCGTTAAAACACACACAGCTGGAAAGCTATAAAATTACTCCATGACTGCCAAATTATATTGCGTAAATTCAATTTCATACGTTGTCTTACCAGAAGGTAGCTTAATTCCAAGTTCTTGTTCTTGTTGTCGTTTTAACAGCACGAATAGGTGGGAATATTGTAAAGATATATATAGCTTCATGGCCATATTGTTTTGCGTAATTCGATGGAACGTTACCCCATTCCTCGGTCTGAACAACGGGAAGCTACATTCCAAACTGTAAGTTAA
Source organism: Mopalia swanii (assembly GCA_030265315.1). Taxonomy (NCBI): domain Eukaryota; kingdom Metazoa; phylum Mollusca; class Polyplacophora; order Chitonida; family Mopaliidae; genus Mopalia; species Mopalia swanii. The sequence goes on from JARDVA010069072.1 coordinate 11,892, forward strand.
ACTATTAATTTATTTTCAAGTTATCGTGTTTAGAACATTTTTGACGGACGGACGGAACGAAAACTTCGTACAGGGAAACATAG